>VSDK01015468.1:56754-69063 GCA_009767595.1 Symbiodinium kawagutii
GTTGCTGGTGTAGAGAAACATTTTGGTGCAAAAGCTGGCTGGCGTCAAGAAACATTTTGGTGCAAAAGCTGGCTGGTGTAAAGAAACATTTTGGTGTAAAGGCTTGCTGGTGTAAAGACAAATTCTGGTGTAAAAGCTTGCTGGCGTCAAGAAACATTTTGGTGCAAAAGCTGGCTGGTGTAAAGAAACATTTTGGTGTAAAGGCTTGCTGGTGTAAAGACACAGTTTGGTGTAAAAGCTTGCTGATGTAAAGAAACATTTTGGTGTAAAAGCTTGCTGGCGTCAAGAAACATTTTGGTGCAAAAGCTGGCTGGTGTAAAGAAACATTTTGGTGTAAAGGCTTGCTGGTGTAAAGACAAATTCTGGTGTAAAGGCTTGCTGGCGTCAAGAAACATTTTGGTGTAAAAGCTTGCTGGTGTAAAGAAACATTTTGGTGTAAAAGCTTGCTGGTATAAAGGAACATTTTGGTGCAAAAGGTTGCTGGTGTAGAGAAACATTTTGGTGCAAAAGCTGGCTGGTGTAAAGAAACATTTTGGTGTAAAGGCTTGCTGGTGTAAAGACACAGTTTGGTGTAAAAGCTTGCTGATGTAAAGAAACATTTTGGTGTAAAAGCTTGCTGGTGCAAAGAAACATTTTGGTGCAAAAGCTGGCTGGTGTAAAGAAACATTTTGGTGTAAAGGCTTGCTGGTGTAAAGACAAATTCTGGTGTAAAAGCTTGCTGGCGTCAAGAAACATTTATGTGTAAAAATTTGTTGGTGCAAAGACTTGCTTGTGCAAAAAGTGGTGAGCAAAAGCTCGGCGGCTATGGTGGAGAGCCAAGTTCAGAACTGCAGACGCAGATAAACAAGGCACTGAAGTATGGTGGACATGCACGGAAAACGTAGCAGGAAATGAGATAAACACATATGCATTTTCTCTGCGTTCGGCGGTGCAAGCGCCATTGGCAGCATTCATGGAAGTGAAGGGGCAAAAGGACAAAGAGGAGGAGAAAGAGGAAGAGAAGATGAAGAGGAATGGAACAGAGAAGAAGGTGACGTGGCAGGAGTTGAGCCCTTGACGGTTGGAAACAGGCATTTGGAGGAAGAGAAAAATGAAAAGGAGGAGGAACGCATGAGACATAGAAGAGTAAATAAGCTGCGAGAGGAAAGGAGGAGGGCTGGCTAAGCCAGTAAGACTAAGTGCACACACCAAACAGATACACTCGGATCAAAAATTCAAAAAGTAAAAAGTTCAACAGTGATCGACTTTTTCGACTTCTTCACATTTTTCAACTAACTTTGAAAACCTTTTGTGTTTGCGCCTAACTTTGAATTGTTGGTCAACTTTTCAACTTTCCATTTGTGGTCAACTTTTCGACTTTCGATTTTTGGTCAACTTTTCGACTTTTTGACCTAATTTTTTGGCCAACTTTTCGACTTTTCGAAGTTCTGGGTGACTTTCTGGCTTTTCTGACTAACGCTTTGACTTCGCATTCTGTCTATAACGCCTTGACTTTTGGAATAGGTGTCATTTCAATGTTGTCCAACGCTTGAATTGTTGTTTATTTAATGTTTATTTGAATTAGGTTCTATATGTAATTCCTTCAAAATCTTGGCGTTCTGGCCCTGCAACACCTTCAGACTTTTCACCGTTTGACTTTCCAAATGTTCGTTCACTTTTCGACTTTTCGAAGTTTTGTCCAACTTTTCCAAATTTTGGCAAACTTTTGAACTTATCCTGGGTAATTTTTTGACTTTCGAATTCTGACTACAACTCTTTGGCTTTATGAACTGTTCATTTTTTCGATGTTGTCCAAAGCCTCAATTTATTCCCTCATCCATCGCCTCCCTTTAGCGCCGCTGGACCTGTCAGGGTGCATCCCCCCGGGACCCTGACATTTCCCAGCCCCGTTCCAAGACAAAGGGAGTAAACCTTTCCATAACCAAAGATCCCAATGCGTTCATAGGGCACGTATGCCGTATGGGTACGTCATTTTAACCATTGTTGATTGTTCAGCACATAGGTGCATTAGGCAAGAACACTACTAGGTCATCGGACCCGTATCCATACCTGCAGTGAGCATAGTTAGTTGCACGTGGCTCTACATGATTCTTTCATCATTGTTTGTCACACACACACACTTGCTGTTGATGTTATCCTCGGAGAAAAGTACCCCAACAGTGTGTAAGGTATGCCGAAATGATCCTTGATGATGATGATGATGATGATGATGATGATGATGATGATGATGATGATGATTGGGATGGTTGGGGGAGTACTCAAATGGAAACATCCAATTTTGGCAAACATTTTGACAAGTAAAACTCATGTCCGCACTTTTCGCCACTTTTCGACTTTTTGACTTTTCTTTTGTTAACTTTTCGAAAAACAATGCACTTTTGTACCGACAACTTTTCGATCGCAATCATCGGTACTTGTGACTTTTCGAATCTTCATTTTCCGATTTTTGTTTTTGCAATTTTTCGTTTCGAGCTGTCCTTTGAGTTTTGCCAACACAGGGAGGGGGATTGATTTCAGACGATTAAAAAAACATCAGAAGGGAATACTCTGCAGCTACAGCTCGACACTAACAGTCACTAACAAGCAACACCTGGTCCATCAGACACGAAGGCAAGGCCGGCGGATTCAATTCTCGTGCAGCCTGTCAGTATCGAATCCAACCGTGATAGATGAGTCTTCATCAAGCTCAGGTACCCAGTATAAAAGGGATTGTTCTACTACAAAAAATGATGACCATACCCATGATCATATGAAGCCATATTAACCACATTAATCATTAACCATATGACATGCTCATAGTTGTTCTGTCAGTCGTCTTGACCATAGAAAATGGAGCCATATGGAACCATTTTAGTGGTGGCTGCTGGCCGATCAGCGAGTTCAGGATGCCTTAGATGAGCTCAAAGCGGAGCTTCGGGAGGCTTGTCGCCACAAACTCCGCAGGGACTTTGCAACGAACAGCAGGGAAAGGGGAAAAAATCCGCAAGGAAGTAGTCATGTGTAATCATCAACAAAGAAATAAGCATCAACAAGATTCAGGAAGGACACAGAGAAATGGCGGATGGGTGGTTTTAGCCAGAGTTTTTAACCTTGGATGAATGACCATTTTGACCCTTTTCAATTCAAACCATGAACCAGCAAACCCGAGGCTTTTTTGTGTCGGACATGAGAAAAAATAGAAAGGAAAGCTGCAAATTTTTGGTGGTCCATGTGCACCGTAGGTCATTGAGCAATGCACCAGTGATCTAGCAGATCGCAAGGCCTGAGAAATGCACCAACTCTTTGAGCAGTCTGGACGGATTTTCCTGGTGAAACTTTAATGGCCAGGTGGATGGTGTGAAATGGGCACAAAGAATACACATGGTGCCTTGAACGCAAAGTGTATGTCCAGTGCCCCCAGCTTACAGATGTATTATGGTGGCCACATCCATCGCAACAGGGACCCATCCTTTGGTTCATAGGAATCTGATAGGCATTTTATAGGCATTTGATAGGGACCTGATAGGAATCTGACAGGAATCTGACAGGAATTCTGATAGGAATCTGATAGGAATCGCCAATTCATCCCCTTATTCCTTGGTGAATCCCCTCAGAATGGAGTGCAGTGCCCTCCAACTGCACTGAGTCTGGGACCTTGATGCGGCTGGGCTTGAAATTGAGCTTGGAGATGGTGGATGAGGCACGCAGCGAACAAGCTGAGAGTAGGAGGGTCCGTCAAACTGAGAGTCTCGCCGTTTCTAGCCATGTCTCAGCCTGGTATCATCAATGGTGTTTTTTGGTGAAGAGTTAGGGTTGATAACAGGGTTGGTAAAATTGACTCCAACCAGCGCCCCAGATAGTGGCGCTGAATGACGCCATGGTTGCCCTTGTGGCACCACTTGGAGGGGTTGGCCGGATGCTGAGGATGCTGAATGGATATGAATGTGCATGAATGTTTTACACTTGGACCCTCCCAATATGATCCTTTTTAATGGTTTTTTCATTGGGGAGACCAACCGTTTACAGACACCTTTTTCTAGGCGAGTGCCCATGGTTTTTGGGGCTTTGGGCCAACGATCTGAACATTGCAATTTGGGGCTGATTGGGGGTTACCCGTCATTTGGTGATCTCATAGTTTGAAATCCTTGAAGGATCAGGGAGACGAGTTCATACGAGTTCCACATCTTGAATCTGAGGTCTGCCAAATGAGAGCCTCTCGTGGACCTGGTTGCTTCAGGTTGCTTTAGGCGCTGAAATCTGCGTCTCAAAAATCGGGGGGACGAGGCGTTGTTTTTCACCTTCCAAGAATTTTCATAATCTGTCCAGAAAGGGATGTTCACACCTAGCCGCAGCCAATCTTGTGGCGCCTCTTGACCAGCCAACCAGCCACCAATCTGAAGCAACCTGAACCAACCAGGGGTCGGCTGCGGAGGTTTGATTTGCAGTGTCCCTCCATTGCTGCTGATGGCTTGGTACTGAGCTGCGACTAGGAGCGTTGGAAGATCTCTTGACCAATGAATGGTGCCTACCAACCAACCAGGAGACGACCAGGACATGACCTGACAGCAGCGAAGCCAGAAATTCATGATGAATGGTCACTATGCTATGGATGGTTGAGGGTACTAATGAATGGAATGTTGTTGGTTCACTATAGCTAACCATATGAATAGTGTACTCCTATGACAGTTTGACATGACAATTGTTTGGATGGTTGAGGGTACACCCATGGCTATGGATATCCTGATATCCCTATTGCCCATGATTCCCATGAACGGACCGCTGTTGACAATAGTCTGGATGTACACCCCGTCCGACTTTTTTTGTTGGAGAATTTGGTGTATGGCATCAATATTCCAATTCATGATTGAAATAGTTGTCTATTTATTGACCTATAGCTATCAGATTGAAAATTTCCCACGTGGAATATCTGAGTCATTTGCCTCTTGACTCTTGCAGATGGTCTGATACCGTGACTATGTATTGACCTAGAGTTGATGTCATAACTATCTATTGACCTATCTATCAACCATATGGGTGTTTCTCAAACTAGGGGTACCCCCAGTTCTCATCCAGCCTATGAACTATTTATAGTACTAAAGGAACCACAACTCAGGGGTGCCCTATGGCTTGAGAAACCACCATATTATCCATTTACCATGATTAACCAGTACTCATGAGCCACTAATCATTTTTAACCATTCGGTTATTACTCAATGAACCATTAATAAACCATTTGATTGTTGTTTGATCACCGACCAGTAGTTGTTCAACCATGAGTTTGTTGGTGATTATCCCCCATGAATCCCCATTATCAACCATATTTGACCATATCAACCATATTCAACCATACTAACCATCTATTGACCTATCTATTGACCACATTGATCATTATATAGTTTGCAATTATTGTCGGTGAATATCCCCTATTACTTACCATTATAATCCTCATAAAATCATTGAGAAACCACCATATACCACGATTGAACCATTATTATTGAACCATTATTGATATTATTGACCTGTCTATTACCCATATTAACCATGATCTAACCATTATTCAACCATGATATAATCCTTGAGATAGCTCTACAATATGGGTAGTGGATTTCAACCTCTATATGATCGACCCATGAAATCTTAGAGTTTTCATTATCACCTGTGAAACCATTGGGATTTCATGGTGATTAGGGTTTACCTATCATCGTTACGAAAGCTCTATAGCATGGGGTTTCATTATCATCTTATAAATCCATTAAAAAATCTTAGAGGTTTCACTATCATCTTTATATAAATCCATTATGACCCCCCCATGCTGTGAACCATGCGCACCCAGGTCTTAAAGCTCGGTGTGCGCTGCTCCTGGCAGATCATCAGGATCGATCAGGGATCGGTCCGTGGTTGATCCGTGGTTACCATGGGAATGATAGGGGATTATAGCACTAATTATAGTGGTTAATTGGGAATTATACCACTAGAATGGTAAAGTGGTTAAATTCCTACGGATACGGTGGTACTGCCATGGATTCTAGTGGTTGAGTTCACAGAGGAACCAACAGTACAATGGTCACACTGCTGAGCATGTCATTAATGAAGGTGATTTAATCAACTAGAGATCATTAATGTATATTGATGTAATTCACCATCATCAAGGTGATGATTATTGATCAATGATGTTTAATCATTGATGATCAGGAAAATCAAGGAAAGTCAAAGATGGTTGAGCATTCTGGTCAATATGGTTCCATCGGTTCAAAGGGCTGATAGTGGTTGACGAATGGTGAATGATTCATCATTTATGATGGTTGATAGTATTTGTAAGGTGTTTTCAAATCTCAGAGCTGGTCAAACCATGCGGCATTTGGGAGGCCTGATGTAACCATCCTGAATCCACCACGCAAGCCGCGAATGGGCAGGGAGCTTATCGTTCCAATTTTGCACCAATTTGCCACGGTGGTGAGAGAAATGCCTCTGAAATCCCGCCCGCCTATGTGCATGTATATGTGCATGTTGTGCCATTATGCATAGGTGGGGTATTACCAGTTGTATGGTCATCCTTTTCGCTGGACACGGGCCACAGTGGGAGCCGCATCGGCCTGAGCTGAAGGTTTGTGGTGGAGGCCAGAACTTCTTCATTTGGTTCCGAGGCCCAGTGGTGGGTCCATATATGGTGCACCACCGCAAAAAGATAAACTAAGGACGTTTCTAGGTAGTTTTTTATCGGATAGGGGCACTAGCATTTCGGACATGGCCAAGTAGATGTTCCCACAAGCTCAGACATAGAACTCTCATTTGACATGGCCTGGTGCTTGGTGCAGGTACTTCATGCTACTGCACCGTCTCTTGTACGAGGCATGCCACCGTTGCCACCGTTCCTTCGCGTTGTTCTCGTCAGCCATTGATCGCCAGTTCAGGACTCCAAAGATGGGCCCTTGTCCAGCTTACGAGAGGCGTGGCTACCCAGGAGTGCAACGGATTTTTTTGAAGGAAGAATTGGAGATGTGCCAAGCCATAATGGTACCCTAAAACCAATGATTTCCTTGTAAAATGGTCATTTTGTGTTGGGCTACATATTGGTTATCCAATTTTGGCACATACCCCATTGGACAACGTAAGGTTCATCGAAATGCATGAATTGGGGATTCCGTTGGATTTCGCAACTGATGCAGGGCGTTGCTTCTGGTGACTTGAGCTTGGCAGAGTGCCTCACCCTGATGGTGCGACCAGAGATTTGCTGCGTATCGGGCCAGTGGTCAGCCATGACTCAAGAGTTTCTTTGCAGGTGCAGCTCATGGTCAACATGACCTCTGCAAATGCTTTGTGTTCGCATCCAGCTCAGCTCATGGCAAAGCGGCTGCAGTACCACTTGCGTACTCCTCACTGATTTAGGCTGCTCTTCCGGCTTGCATCAGAGAAGGAAGCAGCGCAGAAGGCAACCAAACAAACATAATGTTGCAGCAACCGTGGCGAAAGAATGTGCAACCGTGTTCTCCATACATTCGCAACCTTGCTGTCAGTGAGACTTCTGGTTTCAGGTTTTGAGTGATGTTCCGGCCTATGGGGACGCCTTCATACAAGAGGTCTGCTCAAACAATGGCAGACTGCACCCATCGCAAGACATTCCTCGGTGCGCTTGCAGGTTCTTCGTCTGGATGCTCCCCTGCAAAGAAATCCTCGAAGATGCGTGAAGCAGCCTGTGAGCAAAGGATGGCCAATCACCCAATCAGAGTGTCCTCACTTTGACCTGAATTCAAGACCAGCCATACATGGGTATGTGCCAAAGAAGTGGCAACCCCAAAACCAATAGTATCCTAGCAGTAAAATTGTATTTTTTTGGTTGGTTATTGGTTACCCTATTTTGGCACATACCCAAATGATCGTTTTCAGCAGGGACACTGCCATTGCAGTGGTGTCCTCTCTCCTCCATTTTCGCAGGAAAAGTCTTGGAAGACGGTCCAAAGGAAGGCAACCAGGTGCGACACTCAGTGTTGTATCGCCTCACACCAAGAGTTTACTCGCTTGAATAAGGGCCAGGTAGTGCCCCGGGTTGGGTTTGACATGGTGATTTCTCAAAATAGGGAGCGCAAAAAAATGCTTGGTTTGTTTCTAACACATGATCAAATTGGATGACATGGGGGTAATTTTGAAAACCCCCTTTGTAGGGAGTAGCTTAGGAATTGGTTTCGTTGCGGCGCTCAGGTCCTGCTCTTCTTGGGCGCTGCGAACATGGATCCTTCGGTCTTCAGCGAGCCCCATCAGTTTCGGCTGCTCTGCTGCAGGGGCAAACTACGTAGTAGCTCAACTCTAAACTCTAAACAGCCGCAACCAACTGGCGAAGAAGGGTGAACGGTTGAGAAGGCTCGGACTGCTTAGCGAGGGTTGAAAATGGGTGGTAATAGCTATTACTTAGCTATTTGTTTGCCTGAAAACATAGATCCAACTTTTGTTCCCTTCAGGTTGGACAGAGACGAGGCATCACCTTTGCTCACCTTCGGCAGCGGGTGTTGCTGGCATGAAGTTTCAGTGGTGATACCTCCATGTATTCCCCAACCAGGTCGCACTCCTGACGGATCATGAGCCATGATGGAAGGTTGATGAGGTGTGCCAAGGTGTGCCATGATGTGCCATGGACACCCAGAGATTTGAACAGCCTTGAGCCGTTCGGCTTGTGCCAGGATGCACTATTGCCTCGGTAGCAGCCTCCACCTCAGCAGAGCTTGGTCCCTGGCCAACCCCGTGAGCCCCTGGCCGTCAGACCTTGTGAAGCTGGAGATGCGCATGGTGTGGCTGGGCTTAGTTGCGACCGGTGGTACTGGTTGGATCCATCCAAAGGGCCGGAAGCATCCCCAAGTCGATGGTTAAGTTTGGGAAACCAATGGAGCAGTTTGGGAACCACACGAGGTGCCCGAGACCCAAATCCCGCGGTTCCAGCCGTGGTGACCGCCCACCAGCTCCTATTGGGAGACGCCAGTGGAGAAGGTGCTCGCCATTGGAGGTGTAGGTCCTCGCGAGCGGCACGAGGAAATTTGGTCCAACTGGGGAGCGATGGAGGTCGCGGGTGGGCGTGGCTAGAGAAATGCTGGGATTGTGTCCAGACGAATGAAGGTGGACAGAGATGTGACGGAGGGGTCACAGACATGAAGGGAAGAGTCTCACTTCGGCATGCCATCTAACAGGATTGGCATTGAGTTTATTGTCAGGGGATACACCACTCGGGAAGGATGCAAGTTGAAGGTGGGGAGATCAAGGCATCTCATTGCCTCAGTGTGGTGACGGGGATGACACATAAAGCAGACAGCCGTGCTGGCGTTCCATCGGATTCCATCATGTTCTACCCTTCTGAAGTGGCTACCTATCGTGCGCGGTAGCTTTGGTAGATTTCGTGCTTTCACCGCCGTGGTTTTCCACTGTTCGGCAGCCAAAATTGATACTTGCCACGCCTGGCCCTTGAACTCATGACCTCGCCTCACGGCTCGTTTTTGCTGCAACGGTTACACGGTTCTGCAGATTTACTTTGTCGTGCAAATGCCTTATGTTAGTCTCCTGGAACCAGATCTCCATCCGTATTTGTTTGGATTTATATATAACCCGCTTTTTTGTTTTTGTATCAAAAAACGCCGTGCTCACGCAATGTTTTGTGGACATTTATTTGTTTAATGGCGATAGCAGCCTTCAAAAAGCCAGAGTCATCCAGTGTCCTTTTTGATATGCTTTGTTCTTTTTTACAACAGATCATAACGGTAGGTAGCCAAATATATGCTATGCCTCTTGAGCTGCTTTGTTTATTTTTTTTCGTCCATGAGACAAAAATCAATACAGACCTCCCAATAAAATGATTTGCAAGGAACCAAGCATGCAAGGAATGTGACCTCACTTGAGTCGCCGGCAAGACTCGTTACCATGTGGTTGATAGCAACTGCTCAGAGCCTTTCTGCTTTCAACTTTTTCTTCATCAATGGAAGATCCACTGCTGGTGAATCACCAGCCTTGACAAAATATTTCGGGTGGGTTGGATCTGCTGATCGTACAAGCTCAACTGAGGCTTGATCAGCTGGCAAACGCCAAGTCGATTGTCCCGTCCTCAGCAACGCTGGCAATTCGGCAACGGTTCCTGTGCCTATCGCGATAGGCATTGGAGGACCATTACGAGCGGATCAGCGATGTGGATGCACGGGCCTTGTGATGGCGTACTTGATGGCAAGTCACCAGCTATTTCTATTTCCATTGGCAGGGGTTCTTGAATCTCCTCATATCTCCTCTTATCTAAATTCTGTCCAACGGCAAGCAATTCAGACAGAACATGCACTGCAGGTGGGCAATTGGGGTTTCCGCTATTTGCCCGTCAAGTTGGAGATCTGACATCGAAGCTGTCCATAGCTGTCCTGCACCTTGTGCCTGAAAAAAGAGCCAGCTGACATGGCACTCTGACAGACCAACGGGCCCTAAACATGGCAGCCAAGCCATTCAACGGCCCATGCCCTTTGGGGGGCTCCTGAGTTGCTTTTATTGTTCTCCTTTTTCTTGCCGTGGCTTTGAATGTAGTGCAAGATAGCAAGAATCCCTTGTGTGCAAAGATTTTGTAAAAAAGACATGTTTTCCATCTATTCTCATTTTCGCTATTGCATGGCTCGAAGACTAGCAGCTATGCACAAATGCCCAGATGCAAAGTCAGTGTGAGTCAAAGAACTTGTTGCCACTCGTTTTCAGATTCTTTACGAGTACTTTGCTAGTGACCATCGCAGACATGCTTAGAGTTGGTTGTGACCCCATCTTCAAGTCCAGAAGGATGCTCGGAGAATACCTCTTTCTAGTAGACCATTCACCAACACAGGTTGGATTGAAAGTCGAAAATTCAGAACCTGTGTGGAGCTCATTTTCTTCAGGATAGGACTTCTGGAGACTTCTAGATACTTCTAGAATGTTGTAGTTTAGGTATGTTTAGGTTCTAGACTGATGGTAGGATGTTTGGGGTCGGAACATGGTAGGCTCAACGACTGACCTGGAGTCGAAAATGGCCTCGCCGTCCTTCCAGTGGACGGCGAAGCAAGGAGCCATAAGGCCCTCTGAATTGGGAATTCGATGACCAGGGAACCGCAGGGAACCGCAGGCAACCGCAGGCCGCAGGTAACCGCAGGTAACCTCAGGTAACCATCGAAGCCATGCAGAAATTCTTGTGACCCGTTTATTGGTTTATAGAATGATCACACTGGTTGGCTCGAGACGGTGGATCGCAAAAGCCAACTGCACAACGGTTGATTGACTTCGTACAAAAGGACATCTCATAGTGAGTGCAATGTGATCATTGCCATTCTGCCTTGCATTGGTGTTGTCATTCAGCACCAGCCTCAGCATTCGCATGGCCAGGGATCGGGCTTGTCAGCAAGATTTGAAGATCCAGAGGCACATTTGAAGAGATATGGATGTTCTCCGATTGAGGAACCCGTTTGAACATTTTCTTTCCAGGTTTTCCAAGTTCCTTCCATCCTTTTTGCACACTCTTTTCACACCGTTTGACAGATCTCTGGGTCCCGATTTCGATAAACATTTGTGGCTTCAAGTGGCCAAATTCGAAGACATCGTCTCCGATTCAATGAGCATCTGCACAAGCGCGTTGCAAATCAGCGCTTTATCAACGTGCAAGGCACGGTGAGCCTGGATACTTCGTCGTTTTCAGCGATGCTACTTGCCAGGAGGTGCTTCCTTGTACTTATATATATGTGATATATGTGGGTTGGAATCAAAACCTTTGGGATCAAGATTCACTAACAGGGTTTTGACTACAACCCATGTGTCCATATGTATTAATTATCATGTTTCCGAAGATGCTTTTGGCATTCGTTTGGTCCGAGACTTTTTTGTGCTGTGCAGCATTCTGCACTCCGAGCACCACCATTGAGTGCCATTCTTAGCCCAAATATTCGCAACTATGTGCAACTATCAGATACTATTTGCAGCTATCAACCGTGACTCGCTTTTTTCAACCACAACTAGCCATGATACGCGATGATTAACCACACTGCAGACTTGCAAGTTACCTGGTTGACCTTGTTGCATTGTCGTTGCATGCTGTTGCCTTGGTGTGCAGGTGATGCATGACCATTCCTGCTTCAGCTCCAATCCATTCCCTGACGGCGTTTGGTCGCGTTGAAGACGCTGTCAAAGGAGAGCCCGGGGATGCTGTGACGAAATAGGCTCTCAGTAGATATGAACACATTTTTTCGGACAGTGTCAGGAGAATGCAAGAGCATCACTGATTGATTGTTCTTGATCATTGATCATGGATCATCACTGAGCATCTCACTGACCATCATTGACCCACACTTTCCGTAGCCT
>VSDK01015468.1:81195-120698 GCA_009767595.1 Symbiodinium kawagutii
AATCCTTTCCCTGACGGGCACTTGGTCGCGTTGCAGACGCTGTCAAAGGAGAGCGGGGGGATGCTGTGACGAAATAGGCTCTCAGTAGAGATGAACACATATTTTCGGACAGTGTCAGGAGAATGCAAGAGCATAACTGATTCATTGTTCTTGATCATTGATCATGGACCATCACTGACCATTGACCAACAATTTCCGTCGCTTTTTGGCGATTCAAGACCACTGACTGCTGTTTGTGAGCCTGTCCGTTGAGATTGACGAGAAGCAGAAGATATGGCTGAAGAGAGGGAGGAAAGTGTGATAGAAATGGAGGAGTGTGACTCAAATGGAGACACTGATGTTGCCACTGACTGTGAGGCAATTGACAAAGACAATGTGGGTGAAGGCATCACTGCGGAGAATTTCGGGGTAGCCATGGACTTGCTGAAACTGTCGCAATCGGAACTCTTCGCCCTTGGACGTTCATTTGAGCTCATGTTGGGAGCCTTGGATGGCGACCGCGACCGTCTTGGGGACGCCATCTATGGAGCCAAGACCACGCAACTGATCACGGCCCAGGAGAGCTTCATCACTCCCAGGGCGGTGTTGTCTTTGGCTCTTTTCAATGGCTTCCGAGTCCTCGCTCACAAGAGCGAAGATCCAGAAGAGTTGCGACTCTTCGTTGAGACCATGGCATTCAAACATCTCGGACAGGACATAACATATCAACGTGTGAGTGCTGTCACCGATGCATTTCTAGAACTCATGCAACAAAACGTGAGAGAGATGCCTGCAGGCAGTTTGCTGGCATGGCAAAAATTGCTCTTCTACACAGGTTCGTGCTTCAAGTATGTCAACACAACCTACGGCGAGCGGCTGAAGGTCATTCAGGCAGACTGGAAAACGATTGTAACTGCCGCAGAGCATGACGACGAGGAGAACCATTCTTTCAGTGGAATGTGCGCCTTCAGTATGGGAATCATGAGCGAACAAGCAGAGGGGTGGATGCAAGAACTATTGGACGTGTTCGATGTATTGGTGGACCGGATTTCCAATCCAGCCAGCTTGTTGGAGGAGTGTGACTTGCTTGGCATCAACATGAACAACCGCTACAAGGATATCAACTTTGACAAGTTCAAGCCTGTGCTGCTTGCTGCCCTTCGGTCGCTGCTTCCTAAATGCTGGAGCACGACCCATGAGACGGCATGGGAATGGCTATGGTTCACAATCAGTCGCAACCTAACCGAGGCGACCCAGAAGGTGAAGGCCTACAAGCAGTACAACAATCATCTCTTCAGCACGCTTGGAGAAGAGCAGTTTGAACAGTTCCGAACTAGCATCTACGTTGAATTCTTCTCAAAGTGTTCTACAAGCCAAGAGTGGTTCAAGCAGTCACAAACCAGGCTTCATTACATTGCTGACCGAGTGCTACACTCTTCTCATGAGATGTTTCAGAGGGCAAAAGAAGAGACATTGGATGATCTATCGGCGCTGGGCCTACGTCATGTAGGCTACGGTATTCCCGTTGAGCTCTTCGCCCCTTTCACCGACTCCTGCGTGGAGGTCATGAAGCGGTTGATTGTTGATGTTACGAAAGATAAGTCTGTGAAGCTCAGCCTGAAAACTGACGAAACCAATGCCAAAGTACATGGTACGCAGGAAGCAGATGCGAGCGACCTAATGCTGGAAGGTTTCCGTTGGTCCATTGGCCTAGTGGCCCGCGTCTTGATGCGCGCCATCACAGAAGGCTCAACTTCCGTCATGCAGTCCATCAATGCAGATGATGCGGACTTGTTAATGAAACCGCTGAAGGAAGCACCGAGAGGTGAGCGCAGCAACCTCCTCTTGCGAGTCCGCGTGGGCAGCCAAACCATTTCACCGCTGTATTGGGCGCTAAGAAGCGGTGCCCACACTGCTGCAAAAACGATGCTTCAGGATATGCTCAAGATTCGAGCAGATAGAGACCGCTACTACTATGGTGTAGACGACATTTTCAGGCTTCAGCCTGACGTTGTCGAGCACATTCTGCAGGAAGCACCGTTGTTGGCGGTCACGCTGTTGGACGGGCTGATTTGGCGCTCACACAAGACCAAGGTGTGGAAACATGTGGCAACCTCCATATTACATGCCAGTCTCGCACATGTCCGATTTGCCGAAAAGTCGGTTTTCAAGAAACCTCAAAAGAAGTGGATTCTAGAGCTGTTTAGCGCATAGGAGTTTTTTTGGATATTTTATGTTTGCCGTTTTGGGTCATAGCATCTCTTTCCAGATTTCAGCTCTTCAGGATGGCTTGCGGCCGGTGATTTACTACCTGAAGCATTTGGTGGAAGACATGGAGGAGGACAAGACATTCTCAAGGGCCCTGATCAGCTTCGTGAAGTATGACAACCCAAAAACGATCATGCATCCCATGCTGGTCTTTGTCTTGGATCTGATCTGGACACACTTGGCCAAACGGTCCTTCTTCCTGGACCGTGTTTTGACCATGATCAGCTTCATGCTATTTCTTCTCGCCACCTGCTTCTTGAACCAGCCAGACATGCATCAGAACCCCACAACTGAGACATGTCTCACAATTTCTCGGATCTTGGTCTACACCTTAGCCTCCATCCGACTGTTTTACTGGCATACAGTTGCGATTGTCATGGCCTATTGCTGCAAGGACACGGAGAAGGTTCTTGGGGTGAGCCTTCCCTGCTATTTGATGCGTGGGAGCGAGCTCTTCAGCTTTGCTCTGATGTGCAATATGATCGGCATGATAACAGTGGAGCCGCTTGTCCACTGCATGGGGGCCAAAGAAGACATGATCAGCTACACATGCGAAAATTGGTCTGATGGAATGAGTCTTGCCTATGAGATTTTTTCGGTCCTGGGCATCTTTTTGTATGCCATCCTCGTGGCAGATATCGCAAACATTTCTTTGGAACTTTGTGAGTTCAAAGTCTTATGCACGCGTGCTTTCAAACAGGTAGTGATTTGCATCGGAGTCGTTGCTTGCGTTCTGATCGTCTTCTCCTTTGCTATCTCCAGCATGACCCGTGAAGCAACACTCTTGACAGGTCACGAGTTTACCGAACTCGGAGGCACAATGTCCACCTTGATGCAAATGGCAATGGGCATCATGAGCATGGATGAAATTCATGGCATTTCAGATGAAAGTCCTTGGCTTCTTGTTGTCCTTGTGGCGTACATGGTGGTTGTCCAGTGCTTTTTCTTCAATCTCCTGGTGTCGCAATTCTGTGGAGTCTACTCAGGTCTGGCAGAAGATGTGCAAGGATTTGCCATGCTCGCTCGAGCGGAAGTGATCCTGGACACACTCAGGGCAGTTCCAATGAAGCGCTGGAAGAAATTTGTGGAATCATTGGCATTGGACCAGCGTGTGGATTTTGAAGAAGGTGACGTTGGCCTTCCAGGAGGTATCAAAACCTTTGAACCAGCGCTGTCACATCCAATTACCCAGGACCAGATTACGCGCTTTGGCGGAGACACAGACCCCTCCCTTCCGTGGCCTGAGAATCGCTCCAGAAGTGCTGACAACAGCATGGAAAAGATGGTCCAGAAAACGATTCAGAAATCTATGGCAAAGTACTTTGGCAAGAAAACAGGTGAGAGCACAACTGATGGGAGTAGGACCAGCCATTCAAGCAGCAGTCACAGTGAGTCGCTTTGAACAGCTTGTCAAGTGAATGCACTTGGAAGCTTGCGCATGTTTATTTCTTGCGATTTTTTTTTGGAAGTCATTCCACTTCTCAGAATTACAAGTTCCTCGAGCATGTTTCATCATTCCTCATGGATCATCATGGCGTTTGCGAAGCAAAGACGCTGTGAAGAAAGCTCTTGAGGAAACATTTTTGCGAGAAGTGATCTTTATAGGCTGGAGCAGTTGGTATTTGAGTCTGCGAAATCATATGAGAATAGTTGGCCATTGCCTTTCTTTTGACAGCCCGCTAAATGTTTCGAGACAGGGAGGATGTTGCAAACACAAACTGCTCTAGGTCGAGAAAGACTGAGACTTTGTCAGATTTTACTGCCGTCAGTGCGAACCTCCCCAGGTCAGGGCGAACACATCGGTCAATTTTTGTCTCGATGTAGGTCCTGAAATTCAGCAATAAAAGACTTGAGTTGAGAGTCTCTCTTCCAAGTGTCCTCAAAGTTTCAATTCGTTTGAACGGTCCGCTACAAACAGCAGACCACACCAGATGAGATGGTGGTTCCCCGTCTGGTTGTTTGACGCTCGTGTGGTTTTCTTCATCCAGAAATGCTCAGTACTCGGATGTTGCTTCAGTGCTTTTGAATGGCCTGGTCATTGAAGCCTGATGGCGTGTAGTCATATACCCTCCATGTCTAAGCACGCATCTAGGTTGTGGATGAAGAATTTTCCGTACAGAGATTGGCGTCGAATGATCTCCTGTTGCCTGCACCGATGCAAAACAGATTGTTCGTTTGTATTCGCACATCCATTAGCACCATGCACAACTCCTTATCATCATGCACCAACAATTGCCATTGGCATTCACATGAACAAGATCATCATTCACCAAATAAACTGCTAACGGCAATCAAATGTGCAAGCAAGAGATAGCAGCAGTCTCAAAAGAAGTTGGATGCACCGCAGGTTCCACTTTCTGCAAGCAGACAATGACTGCCCAGCCGTTTTTCGACTCTTGTGCCGCAGGCAGATCATTCTCGTGTGCTTCGCTATGTGCACAAACACCACACCAAGGCCACTGCACTGTAAGCTGAACTTGGGCAAGTTCCCAACTGCTTCAATTGGTCGACCAGTATTGGATATTATTGGTCATTATCTTTCTGCCAACGACCACTACTGGTTGGTGGCTTCAATTTCGTCGAAATTTCAAAGATATCTGGGGATGATTTTGTAGCCACCATCAAGAAGGTTGTTTTCTCCACAGCTGTTTACTCGATCCGAACCAGCGCCCACCTGGAGATCAAAAGGATCGAATGCAAAGGAACTCGCGAGATCCATTTGGTTGCGCAGCCAGCTGACCAACATGCCGTGAAGAGACTTGCCGTGGATTCTGGCGGAGAGATCACCAGTTTTCGAACCGGGGGGTTCTTAGAATTGAGAACCTCAAGAATGGATGCTTTACTACTAGAAATGATTCTTGAACCACCCTTATGATTCATATTGATGATGAGATACTACTAGAAATGATTCATACTGGATGATTTGGGGGGTCCCCTTCATGACTTGAGAAACACCCGTAACTGGGTCTTGTTTTGAGTCAGCGATATGGGATGGCCAATCACGAATGGGATGCGTAGAATCGGCGACCTCGTAGAATGACTGGAGCACTTGTAGATCAGGTTGATAAACCACCCATGGCCGTGATGGCAAGTCACCAGGTATTTCATTGTATGTCTCGCATTAGCGGTGGTTTTTGGATCTCCTTTGACCTAAATTCATCTCTCTCCGAACGGCAAGGAATGAAAAGCCCACGCGCTGCAGGTTGGCGCCGGGCGGCTGGCGCTGCCGCTGGAGACGAATCGAAGCTGTCCAGCTGCCCTGAAAAAGAGCGAGCTGCCATGGCACTCTGTTGCAGACCCAAGGCACTTGGAGCGAGCTGCAATGCAACAGCCCATGCCTTGGGGATGTGGGGTGATTGGTAGTGACATGTAGTGACTACTGAGTTGCTTGTTTTATTTTTTTGTGCTCCTGTTTCTTGCCGTGGCTTTGAATATGCGTGAATCCCTTGTGTGCGAAGACTTTGTAAAGAAGACATGTTCTCCGTTCATCTTCATTTTCACTGCTGCATGGCTCGAAGACTGACAACTACGCACAAATGCCCCAGATGCAAAGTCAGTGGAGTCAAAGAACTCGTTGCCACTCTTGTTTTCAGGTTCTTCAAGACTACTTTGCTAGTGACCATCACACACATGCTTGGAGTTGGTTGTGACCCCCAGACATGGAAAGGAAGTCATCAAGTCGTCAGTTCATCATAGTTCATCGCTTGCCATGAAATTTGTGGGCCATGTCAAAACATGGGGAGCGAAGATGAGAAGGTGTTGCCCTGGGCCTGTTGGGGGGTGACGTTTTTGATTCTGATCTAGGGTGTTACTTGTGTGTGAACTATCCGTTCTTGTCGTGTTAGGTGCTGATTCTTTGTTGTGACTGGGCCCGGGAATCCACATTTTTGTCTTGCTTACAACATCGTCTCTCCTGCTCATCCGATGCTTCAAAAAACTTCATCCCGAAGCCACAGCTGAAATGACCCATGTGCAAATCATACAGCGATTTCAATCCAGCTTGCATAGCCGCTGTTTGAGTACCATCAGAAAGTGGGAACCACATTTATATTCAGGGTCAGGGGCAAACCTTCGCAGAGCCTGGTAGACCTTCGCTACTTTCACAGCTGTTTCTGGACATTTCAGCTATGAAATCCATGAAATATCAGCTGGTGGTTGATGGCAGTCCCCAGGCTCTGCCCAGGATCCATCCGCTTTTCGCCACTCAAAGGTGTGTTGTGCGCTGGACCCCACAAAGGATGTCAGGAAATACGCATGTCGCATAGCGTGCCTCTTGGAATAGAAGATATGCTCAAATAAGCGTCACAACATGTGTACTGTATATATATATATATACCAGCAAAGCCAAAAGGACAGGAATTCCAGCCCGCATCCAAAAAAGCACGCTTTTTTGGAAATACCTGTCCTTTTTCGATTTTCTCCGGAAATTCTCGCCCGTGTCCTAAATACCTGTCCGTGTTGGGTTTTTGTGGGTTTTAAAGGTTTGAAGAAAAAAACAAAACTTAGCTGAATTATCCCCATCATCCATCATCGTGATCAACGCAGGCTCCTTTTAAACTCTCATCACTGCAATCACGGATGTGTTGGTGCAGAGCTGTAGCATACAAGCCGCAAATCCTTTGGATTGTTGTCTTAGGGCTGACACGGCGGCTGTACCTTGCCAGTATCCCCACAAACGTTTCACCATGTTGACATGAGTCAGCAAAACTTGATGTTTCTTGGTTTTTTCCCTTGCCAGGAGGCTATTTCTTCATATTTCTTGGACGCTGGAAAGCAAACATCGTTCAAAGCAATTACAGCACTGCATTTTCGTTAGCATCGACAGGCACTAGATCTGTAAGTGATGTTTTTGTAATATAATGGGTTAATTTGTGCATTATTTGGGTTGTTTTGTGATAATTGGTCAATTTGGGGTTGTTTTGGCACTTTTTGTCTTTTTTAAAGATTTTTTGATGCCTTTGGAACCCTGGTGTGTACATGGAATACCTGTATTTAATCCGGTTTTTCCTCTCCCAAATTCTCGCCCGTCTCCGCTAATTCTCGCCCATTCTCCGCAAATTCTCGTCCTTTCTCCGGTGCTTGATTTTCTCCGGATGTATTTTGAATTTCTCCGGGTGATACGTGTATTTAATCCGGTTTTTCCAGCCCGTGTTTTTTAGTGTGAAAAACATGAGCAGCTATTGTTGGGAGTTGTTATTTTCATGTTTTTTCGTGATTTTTTTGCACCAACAAGATCGAGGCCCTAATTGGAATCAACGTGCGTAGGAAAAACCTGTTGCCGACGGTTTGGGATCCTCAGGTGCTTTGACCCTCGCGCGTATTGAGGCGTCTCAGTCAAACATGGTTCTGCCCAATTTTGACCACCATATAAAGTATTGCCAGAGGACGTCTCTTGAAACTTCACAGGCGCTTCTACCCTAAACCCACGGGATCCTACATGCAGGCGTGGTTTCCCTCCAGTGTGGCGGGTCAGTTCAGGCAGAAGTTGTTGAACTTTAAGTCCAAAAGCAAAATGACTGGTCCAGTGACAACACAAGTGACAAACAAGGCAGCTGTCAGGCTTGCAGACACTTGTGAGCACACATGTCTGCCACACCACCTCTGGATCGAGCAGAACGTTGCTGAAGTGCTCAAGCTAGAGCCAAAACATGGCAACACTGGAGTTGTACACAAAACCAGCCCGTGTTTTCTTAGGGGCTGGAATTCCAGCCCGTGTTCAAAAAAGCACGTTTTTTTTGAAAAAGCACGCTTTTTGGCTGTCGGCGGCTACGTTGGTATATACAGATATATAGCAGAAATTGAATATATCTCAGAATAGATGTCCAAACATACTCGTATGTCAGAATGTTTGAAAAAAGGTCAAAGATATCAAAGTTCGTGTCAGAATCAATGTCAGAATGCGTGTCAGAACACGTCAGAATACATTTCAGGATGTTTTTTGGAAAAATGCATACATATATTGAGAATGAATCAGAACATATGTGATACTTCATGTCATAGCGGTGATGACTCGAAGCAAAGCACGATAGTTGTCGGGGATTGCACCACTTGTTTTGCAACTTCACCCATCATTGGGTTACTTTTCAATATGCATTCTGAAATGGGATAGTTCAGTCAATGACTCAGCGTTGTGTTTCAAAATTGTCAACCAAACCAGTCTGTTGCACTTCGGTAATTTAACATGGCACAGGAACAGAACCACATGAAACCCAGGTAAATCATCAATTTATGGCGGATTGTCCAGCCAGCCATTTTGAATTACCAGAAGGTAATTATTCACGGTTGATCATTCCGAACGGCGCGCAGGAGCAAAAGGTCTTGGCATTGCCTGCGCTGCGAGGGGGCTTGTTGCCACATGCTCTGAAGAAGATCGGTGAACTGACAGGACACTTTGACGCGGCTTGCCGATCTGTGACAATTTCCAAGCCCAGAAATTTGTGGCTTTTTTTGCACCTCTTGACAGGCTATGGGATGCTACTATGGGTAACCATTCATAGCCAACCATCCAATTCACAAGGGTATCAGGATTTTGACCCATAGCTATATACTGATTGATTTTTCTTTGACATAGCTGTCACGGCCCCCGACCTCCACAGGCGTGTATTCGTGCGAGCTCGAGAGACTTGCCTGAGCTGGACCCGATGTGCAGCCAAGCAGGGGGGCTTCGTCATCAGTTTTCCAATCAAGGATCTGATTTATAGATCCCATGAGGATCTTCCCCAGCGTTCCCCATCCTTAGTATCACCTCTACGACTTAGCCATTTATTTCTCCTTGTGAGTGCCCGCCCTGCAAGCTGCATGGCTCAGGAATTTAGAGGATGGTGCACAAGCGCTTTGCCTGAATATACTCGGGGTGTAGTGGCGGCCATTTGTTGGCAGCACTTGCAACTCCTTCTCACCAGTGTTTGAGAAATCCTGTTTTTTTCTGGAGTCGGAATGATAACTGGAATTGTAACATATTGTTGGCATCTTGTCGGTATCTCTTTTACTTGTGTCTTATGGTTAACACATACTGCTAGTGTAAGTGGTCTGCAAATGTCTGCAACTGTATGTATTTCAGATCCCAGCCCAGCCCTGCTGTTGGAGCCTGTGCAGCGTTCAGGTGGTCATCTCCGGTCCACGTGGACAGCTGACCCATTGCGCGCAGCTGGTGCTCAGAGCGGCGGTCGGAGATTTCCAGGACTTGTCCACGGTGAAGGAAGTCAAACAGCAGGCGCGTGGCAGAGCGCCATTGGCGCCGTTGGTTCAATTACTCTCAACATTCAAGAACGAGTATGAAAATACTCGTAATCATAATAGTAAACATATACTATTGATCATATATATATATATATATATAAAACCTATTAATCATATACTATCAATCACATACATTACAGTACTATTAATCAAAAAGTACTTATCATATACTATGATTCATATACTATTACTAATCATATACTATTGATGATATATCAATCATCTAGTAAGCATTCTGTTGACCATATCATCAATCATGTTGTAGAAGATCATTCTCCACCAATCGCGAGTTGCTGGGACAGCTGGAAACCAGCAGGGACTGGATAGTGACCTTGATGTGATAAGCGATTTCAGGGCTAAACGCATTGGATGCACTCCTGAAGAATGCCTCATCTTTTGACTGGCTAGGTTTCTACAACCAGAAAGCTGACAGACGCTAAGAATGGGGAGACTGCATTGCAAGCCATTGGGCGTTTGACAGGCTCGGTCAGCGCGCAGACTGTTGAGCTGCGGTCGAGCCATAGATTTTCTTGACCGTTCGTTGTCGATATCCAGTTATGCTAGCTGTTCGATGCTGGTCACACGGGGTTGTTTATTGCATTATCATGAGCCAGGAATAGCCGCCATTCACTAAGCACATCCAAACACATGGGTGTGTATAGCGGTGTGTTTCGTAGCTCAGGCGTTCCTTGGTTTTGGGTGTTATGCGCGCAGGGCGTCGCAAATCGACGATTATCACTATCCATTCTGGGGCCACTGCCAAATAGTGATCCCAGAGGACTGGGACGTTCGGTTCATTGATTTGTTTCGTTGTTCCGGTGCCCTTCACACAAATAGGCCTCATAATATGTGTTCAGCTTGGTGTTTTGAATCCAGTTTTTGAACATACCCAATTGACTTGAGGAATCCGTTAGCATCATCCTTTGAGTCCAGTCCTCATTCTGTTTGGTGCAGTAGACTTATAGTCTCGAATTCTGTTGTTCTGTTGTGTAATTTGGATATAGAAATATATGTATATACGTAGATTTATATATGTTTATGTCTCTCTCTCTCTCTGTATGTTTACAGAGGGGCATCTTCTACCTAGATTCTGTTGCTGACAATGCTTCAGGAGGAACACAGTCTATGTTTCTTGACCTTTTAGCCAGTGCACAATTATCTGTAAAGAGAAGGTCGGTGGATCACCTTTCCATGTCCATTTTGTGTGGGGCAGGTGTGTTTACAGTCCTGGTTCTGGAGTCAGACCATTTTAATCCATCTTATGTCAGATGAAAAGCCGACAAGAACACAACTAGCTAAACTAACCACAGCTGATGATTTTATGTCACCTGCTAGTCAAAATGAGTTCAACGCACATTTCGCTAATGATTCCCTGCTCAACCACCTACCGCACAGCTGGGGAATGGGCGGTCAGGCTGCGATTTGTCGCTATTGGGCTCCCAGCTTCAGATACAAGGGCCATCACTGGCAATCGCAAGAGGCACCATGAAGATGGTGGCGACTTGACCGGTGCATGGCAGGGGTGGTGAACCTCTTCCGCCAGCTTGGGAACCCCCATCTTGATGGTTGGTTTATTCGAGGAAAATGACTAGTTGCTTTTGGATGATATGGGGGGAACCCGTCATGACTTGAGAAACACCCAAATGGGCCGGGACATGAAAGACGTGACCATGTATGAGAATAACGTCCATGAATTAGAGTGTTTGTTTCCAGGATGGTTCTTGTCGGACATAACTCACGCACAGAACCAACCCAAATTCGGAATTTGGGATACTTTCGACATTAGGTGCATCAAGCACTCACAACCATGTTTCGGGGAGAGATCAACTCAGTCCACTGTCGTTGAGTCGATGGATTTGGCGATGATATTTGATGCGTGGAACCAGAAGCTGAATACAGGGGAACCAATAATGACAATAATGCCTCCACACCATTGTAGTTTACCACTTCTCCATTTGTGTTGCCGAACAACTGCTCCTCAGATCTTGTTCAAAGTTCACAACCAGGCTCACACACAGAGGAAGAGGAATAATTATGTACTGTAATTAGTTAGTAATATTCCTGGACCAAAGTGAAGCCACTCCATGCAGAAGATCTAGCCAGGAAATTCTGAAAAAAGGGCATTTGCAACTGTCATTGCCAAGTATGCATGTTTTGGTTTCATGACGAGGTTTACTACCATCTCCGTCTTGGAATCCTTGCAGTTTGGGAATAGGTTGCAGATGGTGCAGGTCATCAGAAATTGAAAGAACTGAAGGCTTTGGTTTCACGATTTGCTCTTCTTTTTTGGGCTCGGTAAGTGCAAGGAAACTCTGAGGTCAAACTTGTTCCATTGTATATACTTGGTACTTAGTAAATTGATGCAAATGGACCGTTGAATTCCACTGACATCAAAGGGAAACGACCGCATTGAAAGTAGAAAGAGATTTGAAGCTTGTTCGCTTTGAAGAGCATCTTCTGCAGACACTGAGCAGTTGCAGCAGCCACATCGCAGAATTGCAGAGACCGAACATCACACCGTAGTATTCCACACTTCATGCATAGAATAGACATGAATAGACCACATGTTGCAATATTACCACATTCATCCACATTCATATTTTCAAAAACTGTCCGATCTCACGTGACAAGGAGAGGTTTCTCGCTTCTGACAGCGCCGACGTGAACGAGGTGTTGCAGGTGTGGGCTGGCCCGTGATATTCCATGACAAGAGTGAAAATGACGATCATTGACAATGCAAAGACATGCAAAGACAATGACAACGATGAGGACGACTGCCATGGCGACGAGAATACATTGATGACAGAGACAACCGCGATGACGCCACCGTGACCATGACAATGATGATCAAACGTCGAAACCAGCAGATATGATGCAGACAATAACGATGACGACGACGACGATGATGAAGATGATGATGATGATATCATGATGATGATGGATGGTGATGATATCATGGTGATGATGATGGATAGTGATGATATGAAGACGAAGATGATGATGAATGATAATGATGACTGCCAGACTGTCGTCGGATGCAAAGTGTCATTTGGGCAGGTATTGTTGATGCCCATGTCCATGACTATCAAGTGTGACTGGGACTTGTAATCGTGGCTATTGGCAAATCATCTAGAAAGAACATGCAGGAAACACAGTGCAAATGGACCTTTCTATGTGGGTGTATCTCAAAATAGGGAAACCCAAAAATGGCTGGTTTTTTACTACAAATGGTTAAAAAAAGATGATTTGGGGAGTACCTCCATTTTGAGAAACCACCGTATGTCCGTATGTCGCATTATGTCGCTGGACTTGGGACCTTTGTCTGTGGTTCTTTGCTTCGCAGGCACAGAAACCCACGGCACCTGGCAACTCGGCGACACAGAGCCCTGCACGTTGCTGAACTCGAACTCGGATTCTTCGCTTTGCACATCTCAACCCGACATTTTTGGGTCAGAGGAGCGATGCAAATGACTGGATTTTCACACATGTAGCAAGCAACTTCGTGAAGAAATACGACGTTGAAAAATCAGCTGGGAAGTAATTCGGGATCAGGCAGTAGTGGTTTGCTGCGGAGAGTGTTGTTGGACTTGTCCGATGCGGGCGATACGATTTGTTGGCTTGCAGATCAGGAAATCCTGAATTCAACAGTTTCAAATTTAGTCAACAGTCTGTGGGGAGAAGCACCATGGTGATTTGTTATGGAACAGGATTGAAACCATGGAAACTAAGTGCAAACCATGGTGATTGAACAGTTTGACACTAATAAACAGTTATGAAGATGGTAGTTATAAAATGCAAACCATGGTGATTGAACATTCATAAAGATTCATCTTCTGATGGTGCTGAGGTAACGGCAACTCCTCTGTGGCATGACAGCAGCTCCAGAGACTCAAAGGGCGAGCTGTTCATAGACCACAGACGTACAAAGGATGTTACGTCACACACGCACACACACACGCACACACACACACACGCACACTATGTCCAGATCGATAGATAGACAGATACGTGGATAGAAAGATAGATAGATAGATAGATAATAGATAGATAGATAGATAGATAGATAGATAGATAGATAAATAGATAGATAGATAGATAGATAGATGGTAGATTGATGGATGGATGGATGGACGGACGGATGGATGGATGGATGGATGGATAGATGGATAGATGGATAGATGGATAGATAGATAGACAGATAGACAAAATGATGGATAGATAGATAGATAGATAGATAGATAGATAGATAGATAGATAGATAGATAGATAGATAGATAGATAGATAGATAGATCGATAGATAGATAGATAGATAGATAGATAAAGTCTAACAATAGTTTGTAATTTCTGAAACTTTTATTTTCTGCACAAACCGAAAATTCATCTCCCACCTGCTTCCAGTGATGGTGTTACAGTTTGTTTCTCTACTTGGAATCGGTGCCGATGATTGAGTCTACATCCCTGATGACATGACAAGAATTCGTAACAGGTGCATCAAATGGCCCATCAAATGTCCCATCAAATGGTCCAAGTCATTCATGTTGTGTGGACCAAAAGATGCCCTGTTTTATCCATTCTGCAGCCCAGCAGCTTCTCAGGGTCGCGCTGCACGGACACCACAGAGGATACCGCCGCCCAGAAGGGATTCGGAGGAACGTGCCGTCCTCATCGCGTGAAGCAGGAACACAGCTGGAATTATTTACAATTAATTTGGAGTATGTGAATGTGTGTAATTTGGAGTATGTGAATGCTTGTGTCATGAAAAGTGAGGCTGTCAGTTCTTTACACTATCAAGCACATTCTACGTCGGATGAAAGAATGATGAAAAACCAGAAGTGGCCTCTTACCCACCCCCAGAAATGTGTGAATTGTACAGTTGTTTTTTTTACTCAAAACCATTTCCGTGACTTGACTTCGGCGATTCCTGCGCTCTCTTGCAACAGCTGCAGTTCTGAAACCGATTGGCCGGGGCACAACACAAACATATGTTATAAACATACGCACACGGTAAGCTGTCATATATCAATACGCACATCGCACGTGCAAACAACACAACAAACCGAAAACAAAGAAGATGCACAGAGGCACTGGCCACCAAGCACAGACAGCGAACAAAGGAAGCTCAGCGTAGGACAATTCTTTTACAGAGGATTCTGGTTCGGCACGAAGGAAAAACCAGCAATTAAGTTGTATCCAGAATTTGAGTCGTCATTGTATGTCATAGCCATTTTCATAGCCATTCTTCTTGACAGCACGGATAGTTGCGCGGAGGGGGATTGTGCTGTTGGCAAGTGGGACCTCCGTGTGATCAGTACCTTATTGCTCCATGGGACTCCGTGAGTCGTTCAACAGAGGCTGAAGGTCCGAAGATGTCCAAGGTCGAGCCCAAGCTAAGTCAGATCTAAAAGATCAGCTACAGCAGCTACAGGTAGCTATAGCTATGGTAGGCTTCACTGTGACTGCAGCTGGTGCCTGCTGGTGGTATAGCCTTTGTCAAGCACGAGTTGTTTGCCAAGGCTTTGTAGAGATCCCGAATCTCAGCAGGCGAACTTTGCGATTGGGTGTGAGTGCGAAGTTGTGTATGCAGTAAAGGGCTGAGGTTTGAATGGATCTGAGTTTTCCATAGTTTTCCTGTACCTGTTTCTTTCCTTGATTCGCCCGCATTACGTATGATTGAATTTGCCCAGCCTTATTTTGTATGTTAATTAGATATATACACACCTATAAAAACCATACAGACCATGAATTCAACCATCCATAGATATCTGATATAAGCTACGTCATTCTTCCTCAAAGCAGTGGCGGAGGAAAGTTCCGTTGCCAGGTCACGACTTTTGAGTTTTGGAGGCGCTGTGCTTCGAAGACTGCAAGACCTTCACGGAGTGTCCCTTGACGCCCAGTGGATGTGCTTGGATCACTGGTCCTGGCTGTGGGGCGATCCAAGTAACGGTTGGGTTCTCGTCTACCCATGGCCAACTTGGAGGGTTAGTATTGACCCATGCCCATGTGACAGGTTTCAGCCGTGTGGTTCTTTGATCGTGATCGTAGGCATTTCAATGGTAGGGTGTGATGCACAGCAACAGGCATACAGGGGATATCGATGGATATAGGATATTTTGGAGCCATCATGATTCTACTCAGCTCTGATTTTAATCAGGTGGGATGATTTGTTTTGAGTTGCTAGGATGAGAGTGAAGGACTGTGGAACGGCCTTTCTCGCACTCTTAAATCTCTGATTCTGCAAAAGCAAAAGCCTTGACTATTTGAATCTGGTTGAAGCAGTCCGTGTACACAATCATCATCATACCATCCAGAAGTTTTGTAGGGATCCTGCACCCCGAAAAAATCGCAGGCTCCTGAGGCACATTGTTTATCCTGCTTATGGCCCTAAAAGAATTCACAACTGGGCATTTCTATAAGGGCTGTCACTGCGAAGCCTTGGAGCGAAACTCTGAGGCATATCAAGGTGTTGGATCACAAAGATTGCCCCGACATTCCAAAGGACGCGCCAGGGTGACAACTCGCACGTCCCTGTGAATCTGTTTGGTCTAAGCCCGAAGAGGTGCCAGCAATTAGTGAGTTGAAACCTGAAAGAGATGCGAGTAGCGTCAGCCGGTTCAGGGCTGAAGTCGGCACAGTTTTAGCGTTCCCAGATGTTCCCAGCTTCTGAGTGGACATGGCTGCCGCCAGGATTCCCTTCCTGTGCGGATAAAGGGAAATGCAGATTCGATCTCCGATTGTGAAGGCGCTTTTGGCTGCAATTTGTTGTGGCAATTTACTGTACTGGTAGGTTCTTCCACAGGGAGAGATAAAAAGATGCGTCTTAACGGCACCGGTGTGGGTCGTGCCCATGGTCACCCACGGTCCAACTCTGCACCGGTTCCCAGCAGTGTGTTGAGATCAAGTGATCTATGCATTGCTGACTGATTTGCCAGGCTGAAGAACAGTCATAGTTACTCAAACTTCAGAAACTTGAGCTGGAATCTCCAGCAATTCGATCCTGTTCCTTCCACATGAATGCAATGAATGCAATGAATGCCAGTTGATGGCAGTTGTATTTTTTTGAGCTGACTTTGCTCTTTGAGGCAGCCTCTGGCAAATGTCACAGGACACTTTGCCAACAGATTCACCTCGAAGCTCCAGCTGATGTATTGATAATGCTGCTGGTGCAAGGGAACCCCTCCTGGGTCTTTCTTTCAGGTGCAATTGGGACTGATAACATCCCCATATCCACTTTGTAATATCAGGTTGGTTACATCAGGTATGGTTCGCTGGAAGAACCATTTCGGTATCTTTGCCTTGGCTCAACACATTTCATCACAGGAGGGAGCCAAGGCCTAGCGTAGGGAGAGCGAACCTGACGCCTTGATCAGCACCCAACACCGTCAAAAACGTTTGGAAACTTTCATGGCAGGTTTGAGCATTTTGCAGTCCTTTCCAGTCCTCCCCAAAAGAATTGGCTCGCTGTAAAGCGGCATGACATATTTGGACAACTAGCGTGTTCCCAAGGCTGATAAGACTGCCAACAATGGAACTACCCATCCTATGCTATTTTGCATCTTGTGTTGCTTTCATGAAACTCAACCCCTGCGGCATGATACAGGGAACAGATGTGCTTTGATCAATAAAACAGGGCGGGTGATTCCTCAGTTTTGCGCCTTCTGTCCCCCTCAAGTTTGGTGGAATCGGTCCTTTTCCCATGCCAGCATGTCCCCATAACCCCGTGTCCCATCCCCGACCCCCGCTGCATGTCCCATGTCCGATCCCTAACCCCAACCCGCGTCCCCTGCAGTGGCCCCCAAGAGCCCAAAGGTGTGGTATGATGCTTTGAGTTTTCCGGCGCCCCCGTGTCCATGTCCCATCCCTAACCCCAACCCTGTCCCCCACCCCGGCTCCCGAGAGCCTAAAAGGAAGAGGATTGTTGTATGGTATGATGGTTTGATATCAAACGAATGGTTCCAGACAATGCCTCCAAGTCCCCATGTCCCTTCCCTAACCACACCCCTTGTCCCTTTCCCCCTCAAAGACCTTAAACGGAATGGAAGATGTGGTAGTGGGATGGGTGAGCAAATTCAAGCACGATGGGTGACCCCTGAGGGGCCTGGGTGATGCCGGGGGATGACCCACCTGCCACAGCCAGATCGATGGCCAAGTTTCATCAGCGGTTGCTTTGTCCATCAACGGTGTATTGAAACCCGATCTTTGGGATGGGGGACGCACATCATTGATAGAATGATAGACTTGTTATTGACCATAAATCGCAATCACTAATCATCACCAACGATCACCAACCACCTCCAACCATCATCAACCAGGTGGTGGGGGCCCCGTGGCGAGTCCAGGACGACTTCTCCTCCATTGGCTACTCCATGACACACATGCAAATCCCTCGTGCGGAATTGGACACGTTAGCTGGAACCAAGAAGGACTGATGGCATAATGGCATCGGATGGCACGATGGCACAACTCAGGCTTGAAGACTGAAATAGACTGAACGGAAGCGAACTCAGCTGATGTTGTTGCTGACAAACCTTTGAAACTTTAAGGGACCAAAGTGTCAAGAATGGTAGTAGGCTTCTTTGGAGAACCAGAGTACAGTATGTGAGCAGTAGTAGATTAGGATTAGCATCATTTGGGATAGGACTTCATGGAAGGCGCAAGTGTTCAGGGCTGCTCACGCGGGTAGTGTCCATGGAACCCATGTCTCGGGATGTTCATCCGCTTAATTTTGCAGCTCGGTCATGACTTAGAACCTATACAGTCATTGCTCTTCCATGACTCAGACCGCTCGAGTTCTTCCCAAAAGGAAACCATGTGGGACGGTGAGATGACCATGTCTGACCAGTCCCACGCTGTTTTGCTCAACAAATTTCTATCCGGCACCACACAGCGCCCTTTCACCGATTGTGACTCAAGCTTCTAGTCTCTACGTGCTGCAGGTTGCCGACCTCAAACACTAAGGCAGCAACAAACAGGTCCCTTTCACGGGTTGCGACTCAAGCTTCTAGTTTCACCTGCAGTTAGCTGACCCCTACAACTCTAAGAATGCATCAAACAGGTCCCTTTCAATGATTGCGACTCAGGCTTCTAGTTTCAAAGTGCTGCAGGTTGCCGACCTACACTACGATTGCATCAAACAGGTCCCTTTCACCGATTGCCACTCAAGCTTCTAGTTCCAAAGTGCTGCAGGTTGTGGACCTGCACAGCTAAGACTGCGTCAAGCAGGTCCCTTTCACCGGTTGCTCAAACTTCTAGTTTCTCAGTGCTGCAGATTGACGACCGACAGGACAAAGATTCCAGCAAACACGGTCCTTTCACCGGTTGCCCTGCAAGCTTCTAGTCTCTAAGTGCTGCAGGTTGCCGACCTACAGCACCAAACAGGGTCCTTTCTAGTTTCTAAATGCTGTAGGTTGCCGACCTACAGCACCAGAATTCCATCAAACAGGGTCCTTTCTAGTTTCTAAATGCTGCAGGTTGCCGACCTACAGCACCAAGGTTCCAGCAAACACGGTCCTTTCACCGGTTGCCCCTCAAGCTTCTAGTCTCTAAGTGCTGCAGGTTGCCGACCTACAGCACCAAGGTTCCAGCAAACACGGTCCTTTCACCGGTTGCCCCTCAAGCTTCTAGTCTCTAAGTGCTGCAGGTTGCCGACCTACAGCACCAAGGTTCCAGCAAACACGGTCCTTTCACCGGTTGCCCCTCAAGCTTCTAGTCTCTAAGTGCTGCAGGTTGCCGACCTACAGCACCAATATTCCATCAAACAGGGTCCTTTCTAGTTTCTAAACAAGCTTCTAGTTTCTAAGTGCTGCAGGTTGCCGACCTACAACACTAGGATTGCATCAAACAGGTCCCTTTCGCCAGTTGCCCCTCAAGCTCCTAGTTCCAAGTGCTGCAAGTTTCCAACCTACGGCAGGTTCAGGCACAATGGGAAAGTTTCTTTCATCCCCTGTATTTCTTTTTTCATGTTAGAAGTTCTTTTTCTCTGTGCAGTTCTCTGTTTACCTCGCACTTGACTCATACCTCATATTTGCAGGGCTCAAGAATCACAGAGGGCCCATGCTATCATTTTTTCTTTTTGGATCAAGCCTTGAAAAAGGTATACCTTGAAAAATAGCCATATGGTCAACAGCAGCCATGCCTTAAATGTTGAAGGAATCAGAAGATCCAAAGTGCTGGTGGACCATTCTACGCTCATGACCTTAGGATGTCAGGCTCCAGATTTCACAGAGTTGAGTGTTGAAAATTTATTTATCACAATTGTTTAGCACCCCCTGGCCCTCCTGAAATGTATTCCCCACTGAGCCAGGGGGTCAATATCAAGGGTCATCAACCTTTATCAATTTCAATGAACCATTGTCAACCGCTATCAACATCCCTACTGACATTCTTAGTAGCCAATATCAATGATAAATGATTCATATGATCTCCGAACGACGTACAATGTATCATGAGATAAGAAAACGGATTCTTTTGACATGATATCAATATACACTCATCATTGACCATACTCCCTGAAGTAAATATACTCTTCAAACACTATTTACATCAATACTATCGTTGATCATCTTGACTACGATTCAACCAATGTACATTCAACTCAAGATACATAAAACATTTTGTACTCATGAGTATCAACTAGTATCAACCATGCTTCAAGTAATCATTGAATATTCATGGCTCTTCAAGATTATTTTTAATATGAGTACTCATGATATGTGAACCATTTTAATATTCTTTTGCAAAAATACATCATTCATTATCCAAGTTGAATATGACTCAAGTACTTCGATATTTTACATATCACAATGCCAAAAAATCAAGAATCAGCCCCTAAATATTCAACAAATATATTTTTTGAACTTTATTCATATAACAGACATATTCACGGTTTTAGTTACATAGCATTGTTTTCATTTTCAACACCATCATGTACTTGAAGTTTTCCAACTACATCATTTTCATGGTTATAACTACATATCCATGATTTTTCAACTACATCATGATTCTGAAAAAATAGATCTGAAACAACTCATCCATTGGTGATAACTACATATCTATGATTATAACCAATAGATGAGTTATCACGATTATAGATAACTGATTATAACTGCTCAGGATTATAACTGGATGTTTCATGATTATAACAATAACTGCTATAGGTGATAACTACATAACTACTTTTTTCATGATTATAACTGCTCAGGATTATAATTATAACTGCTCATGATTATTATAACTACTCATGATTATAGATAACTGTCTATGATTATAACCAACTGGATTTTTCATGTGGCAGAACTGCTCATGGTTCTGTCGGCTGCTGAAGGATCCCAAAGTTGTGCAGAAGCTCTTGAGCAGCTGGAGGGACGTGTCATGGCGAGCATGGGCCTCCGCTAGTAGCAGCCCCCAAGCATTAAGAAAGGTTTGTGCTTGGGAATTTGATGATGCTTGATGATGGTTTGTGCTGGTTTATGATGGTTTTTCATGGTTCATGATGGTTTATGATGATTTATTTTGGTTGTTCCTCGTTCATGATGGTTGATATAAGGGGTATCTATTTGTGGACTGACTATCCCATCCACGCTCCTTACTGTTAGCTTCAGCAATTATCAAACAGATCAAACAGGCTGGGGATTTGTCGTGGTCTAACCGCACTATGTTCTGGGAGGCCGCCTGGCATTTCATGATCCATTACGATCCATTCTGCCCTGTCTAGGCCAAGCAAACAATGATGGGGTTGAGTCGGTGAGTGATGAACCAACCATCTCTAACAATATCTAGCTACTGTAGCCAAGCAAAGAATGATGAACTAATCATACCTAACCAGTGCTTTGATCAGCCAGCGTTATCAACCACCCGCCATGATTGATTGACTGTGGTATCAAGTGTGCTTCACAAGGTCCACATTCGGCCTCCGACGCTTCTCCAACCAGTCTCAAGTGTCTTCCCAATCGAATCACCATCATTAATTATTATCATCATCACCATCACCATTATCTACTCTATTGTTGATTATTATGTGTTACTATCCCGTATGGCTAACCAGTAATTAATCATGCTTGTTCACCATCAGAATCAGAAGGTTTTTGTGTTCAATCTGGCCCCTTTGCAGATTCTTGCCATCGACGCCGATTGCCACAGCGACACAGGCCAGGTGTCATGATAGTGGGTCAGTAAATGGTCTTCAAAATGTCATTAAACTGTCATTGAATGGTCATCAAACAGTCATGAAAGGGTCATTGGTCATTGAATCATTTTGTTTGATCTTGCTTATGATAAACTTATGGGATCTGTTGGATGTCTATTGAGCATCAGGTTTGTGGAGTGATTCAATCGGGCAGAGCTGATTACAGTTTGACCGTTTGACCAGTTGACCCTCCGATCGTCGGTGTACAGTGACATAGTGAGGTTGTGGGAAACTCTGCTCGATCCAGTGTGGGAGATGCACCGCATTTCAGAGGCTGTTTGCACATTGGAAGAGTTGTAGATTGTGGATAGGCAACATTGGCACAGACGCTCATCAGGATTGTCCCCCTATTTGCAATATTTTGCAATGTCCATTTGCAGAAGTTTCTTCTGCCCAGTAAAACAGCACCTCTGACATCCTCCGACCTCCTCGCATCACTTAAGTAGTGCAGTGCTGGACAGGCCACGAGTGGGTGCTGGAAATCATGTTGTGCGGCGAGCTGACGAAAATTGCGTCCTTGAAAGCTGCAGCTGGGGTACCCAGGGGAACGATGAAGGGTGGCGTGCACGGAACCCAAAGGGAGGGTGGAGGGTCTGACGTGTTTGGACTGTTTGCCAAAACATTTTGGACGCTCAAAGTTTGATTTTTTGCCCCACTTCGTGCTGAAGCTAGCATCATGCTATAGAGGATTGCAGCTTGATGCTGCGAACAGCTTGTGCGGGTCTTCCAAAATTGATCACAGAAAGGTCTCTGTTGGAATATGACCATAGGATACATATAGGATACATATGTGCCTTTTTGTTGACAATTCATTGGTCTACTGTCTGAGTCATTTTGTTCCATTCAATGTCTGGGGTTTAGACCTCCTTCAGGTTGATTGATTGAGCCTTCCAGCTCTGCTCAGATTTTGGCCTTTGGACCGCTTGTTGAGCGATCTGATAACAGCCTTCTCTCCTCTGGACTTGTTGCTCGACAGCAATGAAGCTCGTGGAGATATTTTGTCGGCTAGTTTGTTCGCTGCTTTGAAAGCTGATCGGAAAGTACACATTGATCAAATTCTAAGGCACATTAGCTGCATGTCAGCCTCTCTGCCCATAACTTCCATGTTTGTTTCGTTGTTTGGAGTCTGTTTCTTTGCTATGATATATGCTGCCATCCTGAGGCCAGGAGATCAAGACTGTTGAGAGAGATCGCCCAAGAGATGGCCAAGCACGGTTTGACGCAGCTTATCTGGAGACTGACCAATCCCAACATGGAAATCTTAAAGCGCTGTAGTTTAGATGAGTTCAGCATAGTTTAGCATATAGCTAATCCAACCAAGAAAGTGCAGCATCTGTTGCAGATGCCAATGGTTAGCTCATCGTGTCCCTTGTTGACACTGCTGGCAGTGGGTCAAAACCCTTAGTCCCCCTGGTTCCCATCATTAACCATTGTATTCCCTATTATTGTTGCTGAATATTGATGGTTAGTATTGACCCATAGCCTGCTGCCGACTAACCGCTCAGCTTGTGTCGTTTCGAGTTCACTGCGAGGTCTGACGATGAGTCGTTCGAGCTCCCCAAAGCGGAAAGCAAGAGTTCTTCGGCAGAGATTCAGTGTCGTCCACATGGCGAGCTGGGTCAAGCTGTTAACCATCAAGTTTATGGCTTATAATGACCAACCAATAATAAGGGAAACAATGAATATTCAGCAACAATGATAGGGAATACAATGGTTAATGATAGGGGAACCAGGGGTACGGGGTGAACTGACCCATACCCAAATATGAGGAATGCGTATTCAAGATTGCAAGGTTGTATCAGTATATTTTTTTGTAGCTTACAGCTTCCACGGCAAGCACTGCGGCATATCTTCAACAAGCGTATCGTTCATACTCACTCAATTATGGAATTGTTTTTTCAATGATGTGAGAAGGAGTCATAGGTAATGTGGGAACATATTCTGAATTCTGCGTTTGTTCTATCCATTGTCAAGTAAAAACAGGTCCGCAACTCTCCTACCACTTTTATAATCAGTGCCTGCATGTGAGTCGTTTGTGCACTTCGCACACTGCATTAGTCCGATTTATGAAGTTGCTTCCGGCAACCTGCATATCACACGCCATTGACCAACAGTGCAGAAAGAGAGTTGCACGATGTGGATGCCATCAAGACAGCACCATATCATATCATAGAAAATCGACAGCCAGAGTATGACAACACATGTGTCGCTTGCGCACCGCAGCTTTGAGTTTGCACTATCTCTAGCTATCATTCAGCATCATTAAGTATTGGTAAGCATATCCACACTCCATCAAACACCATCAGCCATCAACCATTGGCATCAGCTATCATTCACTGTCAAATCATCGGCCATTCTCAGTCATTAGTTGTTGACAATTGGAATCCTGGTTGGACCCCGGTTGGACCCCGGTTGGACCCCGATTGGACCCCGGTTGGACCATACGTAGCGGGCTGAGGTGAGGCTTCGAAGCTTCAGCAGTACATGAGACGTTGTGGCAACGAGTTGCTGGAGTCGCTAGGTGCAGCGGAAGCGTGGCTGGTGAATCGGTGGTGAGTGGTGAATCAATCATGGTGATTAATGGTGAAATTAATGGTGAAATAAATGGTGAATCAATGGTGAATCAATGGTGAATCAATGGTGAATCAATGGTCCAGTATTATGATTGATTGATGGTGAAGAATGGCGAGTAATGGTGAGAAATGGTGAATTATGTGTGTGAATCATGGTAAAACATGGATTAAGCATCGTGAAGAATGGGTAGACATGGTCACTAACACTTAGCATGAGTAAATGCCAGGTATTTGCCGTATATTAATGAGGATTATGCACCAAGATTGAGCCGCCCGAGCCGGTAGATCACAAACCATTTATGGTAAATTGTGGGTGAAAGATCAAACAACCAATTGCAAATTAATTGATTCCTGATTGCAAGAGTTGTTCCACATTGTTCGAGGCCTTACTGTACAATTACACAATCTGGCTGGTGGTTTTAAACAATTTTTACTTTTCCTATTGATTATCTTTCATAGGGGTTGAAACCACCAACCAGCAATCGATTTGCAAAATCTTCATTGCTCAATTGAGCTCAATCATGTTGCGAACACATCAGAATCCCCAAGATCTGGGATTTGGGACCACTTGGTCCACTTGGTCCACTTGGTCCACTTGGTCCACTTGGACCACTTGGACCACTTGGACCACTTGGACCACTTTGCCATGGTGGCACGCCTCAACCTCAACCGTTTCGAACATGTTTCAACATGACCTTCGCATGGGGTAGAACGCCATGCGTTAGCTCAGATGCAGGTGTTCCTTCAGTGCTGAAGTTGCTGGGCCTTCCAGGTCGACGTTTCACGGGCATGGTCAAGGACCTGAGATGACGCAGGGTGTACCATGCAGTTGACGAGTTATTAAGCATTGACCTATTGGGTGGTTGGGCTCAAAGGGGTGATGACACGTCTCAGGAAGAATGAACTGGAATCTTTTTCTGGAGTGTTTATGAACCAACGTTTGCAGTACTGTATTATTTTTAGGCGCTGAGATGAGATTGCATGAGGCACTGGGTCAAGACGAAGGAAGTCAGCGGGTTGATCCATGCCTAAGCTGCTAGCTCTCTCTTTGCTGAAGCCGTTCTTTTCGCTGGCGGGTTTTCAATGCTTTTCCAGGACTATGTGGCAGAGGTTGGAGGCATGCTGGCAGATGACGGGTTCAGTCACTTTGGTAGCTTGTTTGTCCGTATGATGGAGAAGATGAGCGAATCCTGAAATCCCGCGCTAGATCCACATATCACAAACGTTTTGTTGATCAGAGAAGCCTGTAGAAACGAGAACGCGGTTCGTGCCAGAATCTTGATTCAGCGTGCTGCAAGACCTAATTCCGCAACAATCATTTTGAATCCCCAAACTGACGCATCAGTTGAGGGATTTCACTACAGCCCACTGGATCCCCCTGGATCCCACTGGTGGTAGGTGATCAAGAGATCTATGCTGAAGATCTAGAAGCTTGGCGATCCAAGACCTGGTGCTAGTTGGTTGAGGGGACCAGCTGCCAGCACAGGTGACCACCCGCGATGATGGCTGAACAAGGTCCAGAAGTTGTTGATGGATGTTGATGGGACATTTGGTTGATGATATCGACGTTTAGTTATTGATAGTTATTACTGGTCTCCGTTGACAATAACAATCATTCAGGTGATTGATGTTTATTGATGAGATCAACGAACCATCCATGTTTCTTGAGACCAGATTATTCAAAGTGGGTCTTCATGCTTATCAGTGTCTTATGAGTTTGTTTAAATGCGTGTTAATGCATATAAATTGCCGATTTCCCAGTGATCCATGGTTGTTAAGGAGCCCGGGTCGGAGCCCTGGTGACCTTGACCCTGAGGTGATCGACTGCGACGAGGTAAAGCTGGCTCTGAGCGATGCTGCTACGGTGTTCATTCCCAAGAGCCAGGCGAGACTTGGCCCTGCGATACGTTGCACCTGGAGTGATGGGTCAGCGACTGGTCAGTGTGATGACTGACCTGGTGACCAGGGTGACCTGGTGCTGACTTCTCACGGACTCCGAGGGGGTCATGATTGAAGTGGTTAACCATGAGGATAAGGCCATTTTTGAGTCGAACAGTTGGATTACTGGAGGTAAGCAATGAATGCTTGTTTCGACAGCAAGCCTAACAGGCGGTGCTGAGTTTTGGAGCCAAGTTCTTTCAGCAGGGTGTTTGCCAAGGGGTCGTTTTTTTGAGAAGGCAAACGGCAGAATAGCATTAAAATTAGGTGAAACAAAATATGTTGTTTTTGGAGCATTTCGTCGGTTCTGTTGCTTGCTTATCGTTTGTTTTTCCACTTTTTGTTGGAAGAAGGTGTTGCACCAAACACGTTGGCAATGTTTTCTTTTTTACTGTCCCGGCCATGCCCAAGACCAGCATTTTTTTGTGCATGAGTTTCAAACATAATTGCAAGGACCAGTGCTTTCAAGTTGAAGCACAGTGTTCGGAGTTTGTGTTTCTGCAAACCGTTCCTTGGAAACCGGGCAGCTCAGGGGCTGGCCTTTGTACCTTCTCACGTTGTGGGTGTACGGATGTGTACGTTGTGGGTGTACGGATGTGTACGGTGTATGACAAGGAATGAGTTTTGACCATGGCTAAACACCTCAGAAGTTGATTCCTCCCGATGTGGTGTCATGTGATACCTATTTGGTGCAAGAGAAATACAGGCGCATACAGGTGCCATGAATTGCCCGGAAAACTTGGATCATTGATTTCACATGGTTTCACGAGACAGGCTCATTTGAAACTGGATCTTCGTGGCTTGTGGTGTTAATCAAATGGCAGGGGAGCGCGAAGCAATACTGAGGAGTGGCTTGAGACTGGGTGAGAGCGTCAACTTTAAGCTGGTTGTTGTGGGAGAGCGTTGTACGGCTGCCACTCGCCTGGACGCATCCGCAGTCGAAGGGTTCCAATACAACTTGGGGCCCTTGGGGTTGTCATGGTTGTTTTGCATAAAGGGCTTGCACAGCAAAAATGATTCAATTATTGGGTTGTTAATCGCACATTGGTGATTTTCGATTTTCAAAGATTGGTTCCAACCAATAGAGATTTAAATAGGATAGCTCAACCATATTCCTACAAACGAGGTTCCAATATGATTGGCTCCAACCAACCAAGGTACTTTTTTGGGATATCGCGCCTGGTTGGTTTTTCCGAGGCCGAGTTGGAGCATGCTGCCTGGCACCCGCCTCCGGCGCAACCGGGATTGATGAGGCAGTCTTTGTTGAGGGATCTGTACACCTAGGTGACATAGGTGTACCTGGTGTTCAACTGGCATTGCGAGTAAGTACAAGCTGATACTAGTTACTACTGCAGGAACTGATTCTGGATCCCTGCTTGGTTGACCTTAAAGAGTTGATCATGATCTCAATGCCGGTCAGTCATGATCAGTCATGATTATGAATGGCTGATAATGCGACTAGTGACATAACTAGCAACTCCATGCAACTCCTAATGCCAAGTAACAAGCAAAAATCCAACAAGTTCTCTCCAGCAACAGTACTCTTCAGCCTTGCGGTGGCCGCTGCAAATCGCTGATGGTATCCCACAGTGGACTCAGCGCTGAAAATTGATGGTGGAAACCATGTGGAAACCATGTGGAAAGCCATGTGGAAAGCCATGGATAGACCAGCGAGTTGAACGGTGTGGGGGAACAGCCCACGGCAGGACTGGTCCCGTTGGTGACCCAGCCCCACCATCTAGAGCTCCAACAGTGACAGCACTTGCTGCAGTTGCAACTCTGCGGAACCGTGGGGATATGAGTTGCAGGTGGGCCCTGGCTGCCTGGTGTAGTCCCTTCCTGTTTGGGAAAGCCGCAATTTGAGAAGGTTCACCATTCAGATCGTTCATGCACATCAAGGATGATGTTGGACTGTTGGATGATGTGGACGACATGGGTCATTCAAAGATGTTGAGCAGGTACCCAATGGACACCTTCAGCCATGGGATGGGCATGGATTCAGAAACGGTTGGAATATGTCGGAACTCACCACAAAAGACCAGTGGTAGTTGTGGTGGTCAAGATTATGATTTGAGCAGTCCTGGAAACGGCAGCGCGTTATTATCGCCCTTTCTTTCGGGAGCACACAATGCGCGGTCGTTCATCAATGCCGTGTACCCCAAATGAACAAAAAGTCAGTGGACAGTCTGCGAGGTCTGCAACGTAGTGTCCATTACTCCAACTGAGCATGGATGCTTGTAGCCCAGCCACCCAAAGGATATTGAAAAAGGATGGAAAAAGGTATTCTATGAATGGCACCGTGATGCAACATGGGTGCTTGATAAGAAAAAGTCTTTGACCGGGAGGTCATCCCAAAGTTTATATCCCACAGTGCAGCTGTTTTACCTTGAAATGTGCATGGCTAGTGATCTCACCATGGGGCAGCGTCAGTGATCGGCTCCAAGGATCGAGCGCCACCCGTCATCGAGGTGAGGACCGATGAACTTGGCAGGCGCTACTTCTGGAATCACACAGAGAGGACTTCTGATTGGGTGGCACCACCTCCACATATTGGCTATTGGCAACGGCAAATCGACTACAGGCCACCTGGCGCAATGGAGGCGTTCAATGGGGGTAGCTGCATGCAACTGCTATCACCATCTCATGGGTGTACTGTGAGTGGACACATGGTGCTCTATGGGCGAAGCTGCTCAGCGAGAAAACCACGACAAAGATGGCAATCCCAGTCTCGAGTTGTAAGCAGTACCTTGCTGGGACGAAGTTGATCTCTAGATTTATATAGAGCATGATGACCTTGCTGTAAGACACAATAAAGGGTAGTCAAGAAAGGGTTATCAATCAGCATGCCAGTTGCTGTTTGCTGAAACCTCGACACTCTCAGGACCAGGCGACATTACTACTTCAATCCAGGCACTCAGAAGTCGCTGTGGGAGCTCCCTCTGACACCCCAGGTGCCCGAACTTGCTGCGGTGCAGCTTGCAAGTTCACTTCAATCATGGCAATAGGATGCAATAGGATGCAATAGGAATCGAACACGAAGGAATTCGGAATCATTCCAGGAATAAATAGGAATCATCTATTTCCTTAGGAATGGGAAACATGGATGGAGCATTGTTGGACTAGGCGCCCTGGTGGAGATAAGTTGAAGCTGTGGCTTGCCCCGTCAATCGTGTCTGGACCACGAGCTGCAACTTGATGAGCTGGTTGCGGAACCCCAAATGCAGAGCTTTAGACACAGAAAAAATGCAGATTTGATGCTTTAGCTGGTTGGTTTTGATGATTTTTGACTTCACTCAAAAATGATCAACAGCAAATCAAGTTATATCAGAGCTGTTGATAAATCAAGTTATATCATACTTGAGTTGATTCATACTTGAGTTGATTCACCGACTTCAAGTAAAATCAAGTTGATTAAGTTGAATCAAATCAAGTAAAATCAAAGCAAGTTTACAGTCATCAACTTAAATCAACAACTTCGAGAAAATATCATCAACTTCACAAAAGTCTCAAATCGCAGGCAGCTGCTTGGCCAGGCACCGAGCCAGCCGAGTCAGCCGAGCCAGCCGAGCCCAGACGAGGCGTCCATGCCCCCTGGGGTCTTCGGGGCGCCGGTGGCTTTGCAACCGGTGCCGGCTGCGCCACCGGAGGAGGAAAAGGTGAAGCCCAGTAGGTCACTTGGCGTGAAGCTGCTCATCATCTGGCAGTTAATAGGGGATAATAACCAACAATAGTAGTGGATATACTAGCTATATATGGCAATGGGTCAAGCTGTCAACCAACCAACGATGGAGGAGAATGACCAACAATAATAGGGGAAACAATTGGTGAATGATAGGGGAACCAGGGGTGGTTTTGACCCACTGCCATGTTACAACGATGGGGTGACCCCTACTTTATGATTTTTTTTGGAGGTAAGGACCTGCCCGATCTAGGGTAGTGGCCATTCTATAAGTTTCTTTGATAAACTTAAAACATAGATATAGAAGAATTATAAGTCTATAATCCACTTAAAACAGCTAGAAGATTCTATAACCTTCTAGAATCTATAATATTCTGTAAGATCCATTAGGCATCTACAAGTCTATGATCAGTCATGATCAGTCCATAATAAAGTCTAAATATACAGCTATTGAAAAGTGTTGCTATGCCACGTTTTGGCACGTGAAACATGGCCGAAGATCGGAGTCCGTTTTGATGTCCGTACTTCATTCAAGACGAAACTACACCAAATCTGGATTCGTTCTTGATCACCGCCCACCACTCCTTGAATTGATGCAAAGCGTCTACGAATGGTGGCACCCCCATTCCAAGCGTAATGGATCACGTCTGATACCAAATCCAACACAACTTTGGTGCATCATGTGGATCCATGTAGCACCAATAGTTCCACTGATTTTAGTTGGCATATGCATCCCGCTATATACTTCTTGTAAACTTATTAGCAACTTTTCACCATGATTAAATATCACATGATCAACATAACAACTGTTGATCACATTTTCAACCACTATTTGCATCTACTGTAAACCACCACCATGAATATATAGCCATCAAAAACAATCCTGAAAAATCACGGTGGATACAACGATGATCAACCATCATTAACCATCATTAGCCACCATGAACCACCATGAACCATTCTGAAGCATCATGACCTGAGCGTTACTATCCACCAAGGCCCAAGGTGGTTCCCTCCTCGCAACGGCACCCGCCTGAAGTGTCGGAGCGCATTCCTCCCACGCGCCGGCCGGACAGTCGGACCACGGCACGTGCCTTTGGTGCAGCCGTTGGGCGGTTACCGAAGAATCAGTGAGGGATGGACAGCGCTCCAGCGCTCGTACATTGGTTGGACACCTTTGCAGGAGATGATGCCATGGATGTCATGGTACCCTGAAGTATACCCCGGATGAATCTGGATGGTTTCCAAGCAAACCATGATTATTGTGGGTGGGAGCACCTTCGAAGAAATGCAGCGACAACCTGATGACATGGGTGACTGTCTCGGAATGGTGTGCATCAGAATGTGAGGGATAAAACTGGCATGAGAACGTCACGGTGGATTTTGGAAACATATACTAGCTATACTATCATATACTGTAGAACAATAATGAACATCAAGAATCAAGAGGCCAATGACTTGTCCTTGTCCAGAGAGCATCCCAGGTGCTCCAGAAGAGGAGAGCTGCAAGCAGCGGTGTGTTTCCTGTAGTGCTCTTCACTGGCGAATGATGTTGGTGAACATGATTGACATGATTGAAGATGCAAGGTCCCTGAAAGGCATCAATTTAGGAACAGTTCAAACGCAAGACAGACTGAAGCCTCGGGTCTATCCAATGCTCACCGCAAGCCACACTGAAATGTCCACAGTGAGACACCATCTCTGTCTCCATCGTCACTCGAATCGAACTAGTTCCAGCTCCTTAGCCGAACATGGCCATGGTCTCCGAAGGCATTCGTGGTTCCGTCACGGCAGGAGCGACACGAGGGAACGAATTGGCGCTTCAGCGCTTTGGATGCCTTTCAGTAAACAATCTGGGCCTGTGGGGCCGTACCATAAGCTGGTCTTCCATGGTCGAAGAGTCTCCCCACTAAATCAGTTATGGATGGTTTGGAGATGTTTGGCCGCTGAAGAACATCATAGGACATCAGAGGATGTGAGTCGAAAGATTTCACCAACACTTATCCTTATATTAATGCACACACACACACATGGGCACCGCTACATGCTTCCACCAGAAACGTTTTTCCGGCCACAAGACGCACAAAGCATTTGTCGAAAACAGGTGCCGCTGCTACAGAAATGGAGGCAGGGACTGCTGGTGGCTTTGCCGCGACATGTGATCCAGAGGATTCCATGGATCCATTTCTTGCAGGGCACAAAGTATGAGGATGCGAAGGAGGAGAATGCATGGATGGAAGAGACGGAGGATGCTGAGGGTGAGGAGATTGAAGAGATGGAGAATTTACAGAATTTGAACGACGGAAGTGCCCTAAGTGCCCTGGATGTCATGATCGATGAGCAGACAGAGCTGGATGCTATTGTCCAAGAAGCATTGCAGCGACAGCATCTCTCGGAGGCGCAGATGTGTTTTAGCAGCTCCATCTGTTGAGCCAGAGATCTTGCTGGTTGGATGTTGACACTTGACACGATGCATCTTGATACATCCTGACACCATGTTCCTCATATTTGTGCTCTTTAGGAACAGCTGGAGGCGGAGGATGATGCCGCGTCAGCCGAGGATGATGCTGCCTCATTAGGCGGTGGCAATGTCATGCTGCTTGGCTCCACACTCCAGCAGACCCAAATGATCGCAACGTTGAACTTTTGGGCCCAGCAGAGACAACACTTAAGGCATAGGAGACCTTCATCACCTGGCATATCTGACACTTCTACACGCTTTTCTCACTTGTACTAGTACTTTTCTCAGACTTTTCTCAGTTGCCTTTCTTTTTATTCCACCAACTCACCGCAGACACTCCGTGCGCCTTAAGGCTTGAAGAAGAGCGCCCTGAGCTCAGTGAATTCTTGGAGCCTGGAAGCCACGATTTCAACGAAGGGGAAGGCAGGGCAGTGCCGCACCGGGGGTTGCTGGGATCAGCAGGGTGGGGTGTTGACATGTACCAGTTTTATCAGTTTTGATTCATTTGTTTTCAGCTGAAAACAGATTCCATTTCCGACAATGGACTGCTGAGCGTGTGAAATCTATCAGCCAAGAGATCTTGTTGGTGTACAGCTGCCCCCTCTGAACTGGCACAGCACTGCTGAAGTTCTTCGCCCGTGTTTAGCTTTGACTTTCTCAATGGCAGACTCCTAGAATTCTTAGCGCATATAAAAAGTGAGCCGTGCCATGCAATGGCAACTCAAAGAAAGTCGCATTTAAAGCATTTATGATTATTTAGTTGGAGAAACATGTGAAGAATAGCAATGCCCTTGGCAGAAAGGAGAAGAAGATGAGGAGGAATTTGGGGAAGAAGAGGAGGAAGAGGCGGGACATTTTTAGAATTTGTATTATTCAGATTTATACTCAAGATTCGCTTGGATCACTGTGGTAGGAACGACTTACAAATGATCCATCCAATCAGGGTGCTTGAAGAATTCACACACAAGTTGATTTCAACGTCAAAATTGGGAGGGGAATGGTGTGGTCCAATGATGGGGACATGACGGGACTCGGCGGCTGGAAATGACTAACTTTGGCGCTGTCAGGATGCAGCTCAAGAGACCTGGCCCTGCTCCCAGATCCATCATCGACCTACAGCAGTTTGGCAAATGACAGGCTTCCTTTAGGCTGCACAGGTGTGCCATAGCTTCCCTTTGGTGGATCATTTCGGAGATTGGCCCTTTACGCTGCCTGAACTTCTCGCAGTAGCAGAACTTGAGGTGGTCAAACGACCCGGAGGAATCCGAGGAGCACTCTCCAGCGTTGGAATATCTTTGGGGCTAACAACCACAGTAGAATTAATCCGCCAGATTCCATCAGTACCCAAAGCCGAGATGCTTCTGTGCCCTGGTTGATGGGAACATGTTCCGAAGTTTTCTTGCAATTGGTTCAATTGGCGTTGAAATATTTGGGATTTTTCAGGTGTCGCATCTACCAGTCCGGCGATTCAATGAACCATCAGTAGTGTTGGTCGTCCATAGGATCCGATACAGGCTTCTTATTCATTATTGGCCATCTCTTGTACATCAATTTTATCAAACATTTTTGACATGCGATTATACAACGATATTGTCAACTAGCAATGTTTTTATCACATTACCATACATTACCAAACAATGCCACAAATAGCCATCATTGTTAAGCAACCACGATGAACCATGTTTGCGAACCATTATGAACCATCACAAGGATATTGTGAACATTTGTTAACCATAGTTATCCATTACTGTCAACCATGCCACCCATACAGGTCAACACTTAACCATGCCAGAGGAAGTTGGTTGGTGGCGGCGGCAAACGACAGGAAGTGAAGCCAACACTGGGAGGGACATCAAGCTCCAACAGGCAGGAGGTTCAGAATGCAAGATCCCGTTAGCTGAATTCTGTTTCTCTATTGCTGTTTCTGTCGTTGCTGAATTGTGCCCCAGCTCCCTTGTTAGCCAAGTGAGGCACATGCAAGGTTGCAACCTCAGGTGTTGGATGCTGTTGGGCAGGTTCTGGATGGCAAGTAGATCAGTATCAGGTTGGAAGGGTCAAGAAAATGCTGAAGATTGTTGACAGGTTTCCCAGCTAGGGACTCAAGACATGTTTGAACCGTGAGGCAGCGAAGCCTATGAGGCCAGCGTTCAGCATGTGTGACGCCTTACAGCTGTCTATGATGCACCTCAAGAGTCAAGACGTTGTGTCCTGAGCGGTTGATTTGTGATATGTCGCATTTTTCGTTTTGAGAGGAGCGGTCGGATAGAAGACCTCCATTGCCGAGGCTGAGAAGGGTCATGTGGTCATGTAGGCTTTCGTCACAGGTTTGATGTCGTTGTTGGAGCAAACCCATGCGAAGTTCGAGTCTCTTCTGTTCAATGTGAATCCAATATCTCGTAGGTTTCGTTCATTTGGTGTTCATGATTCCCCTTTTAGTATCATCAACTCATATCATGTCAACACTCAAAGAATGTTGAGGCTGGAAGCAGGAAACTGCAGCATTGGCATGGAGTTCTGCAATCTGACATCAAGTCAGACCAAAGCTAGTGAAGGGGCAGGTGTGTTTCAATTTTAGATTTTTTTGAAGGAGCAGGTGGTGTTTTACCCAAATAGCAGGTGTGTTTCAGAATCTTGTTTGATCCTTTTGATGTCTTCTGCAGGCAGAAAAGACGGGCAGACACTGCCGATGTTGCTGGTGAAGAGGAGCCCTAAATTTTTGCATCCTCAATCCTCAAAATGGGTCAGTGTCGGCTTGTGGGCCTTCACAAAAAGGTTCCAAACGATTGTTTGCTCAGTCAAACTTGGACGCCATGATTTGTCAGTTGAGTGTAGAACTATGTCCGAAAATTCAAGAACCTTCATGAACTGTCATGAAGTGATACTAGGTTGACACAGATTGACATAGATTGACAAAGAACGAAACACATGTCAGGCATGTTCTTTTTTGTGCCAGGGCAGGCGGCGCACTGTGCAAAAGCGTGCTCCCGCGTCACCCAAAATGCCGCCGCCAAAGTTCCCAGATGTGCCACATGAGCCACCACCCCTGGCAGCCCTGGCCCCAGCAAACGGGAGATTTTCATTGTCCGAATGATCCGTGGAGCAAAAAGGTCCGGAAACGATTCATGCAGGTTTGAAATGGTTTGAACCACCTCAAACTTCATGAAACCTAACTGACTGCAACCACTTGCTCAAATTTTGCCCCGGATCTTCGGTGGAAGCATGTTGGAATGTGGAAAGGACCATGGTGAAGCACTGCAAAATTAGACTGCCATGCCGCAGAATCGTCTTTTTAAACGGAAAGTCTCACTTTTTTGGGGTACATACATGGCAGTAAGTCTTAAATTCAAACGAATGGTTTAAACGAAAGTGTACTGCATATACAATATCTTTACAGGATCATGTATTGAAATGAAACATATATCTGACATTGAAGTCTAAGCGATCAAATCCAGTGAGGCCAAGAAGCGACCAGAGCCACCAAAAGAGCCGCCTAGCTGGTGGCGTGACCGTGACGAGGTTGGGGGGCCTGCAGTTTGGATCATGTCGATGAGCCCAACAAGCATTATCCGTAGTCCCCTAATGTTGGTGGAGGATTTGACACATACAAGTATAGCTTTGACAGTTTGGAATGCTTTCGGAGTGAGTCGTTAGTCACTCACACCAGCATCATCAACATCATTGACTTGCTCTGCGATTTTCCCTGTCCTTCCAAAAGAACAGCCAAATACAGCCAATCATTCGGAAATTTATCTCACTAGATAGATCCGATAGTCATCAGCAGTTCGAAGCAAACGACTTCCAGAAAACTGCGCCCAAGTTGCTTCGAATTGGTGATGAGTGATGACATGTGATGACTAACTGAATCTAACTGATCGAATGACTTGCAGCTTAGGTTGCCCAAGTTGCATCCCTTAGGTCCCCGACCTTCCCTGCGCCGCCACATCGCGCGGAGCCGCGCAGGTTCCTGCGGCCAAACCGCCAGAGCCTCCAGGACCACCTGGTCCTCCAGCAGGCCATGGCTGATGCAGTGTCTAGAAATCATTGAATTTGTAATGTAGTAGCAGAATATTGTTAATTAAGTAACAGAATATGGTCAATTAAGTAACAGAATATGGTTAATTAAGTAACAGAATATGGTTAATTAAGTAACAGAATATGGTCAATTAAAGTAACAGAATATGGTTAATTAAGTAACAGAATATGGTTCATTAAGTAACATAATGTTGTTAATTAAGTAACAGAATATGGTTGATTAAGTAACAGAATATGGTCAAATAAGTAACAGAATATGGTTAATTAAGTAACAGAATATGGTTAATTAAGTAACAGAATATGGTTAATTAAGTAACAGAATATGGTTAATTAAGTAACATAATGTTGTTAATTAAGTAACAGAATATGGTTGATTAAGTAACAGAATATGGTCAAATAAGTAACAGAATATGGTTAATTAAGTAACAGAATATGGTTAATTAAGTAACAGAATATGGTTAATTAAGTAACAGAATATGGTCAATTAAGTAACAGAATATGGTTAATTAAGTAACAGAATATGGTCAATTAAGTAACAGAATATGGTTAATTAAGTAACAGAATATGGTCAATTAAGTAACAGAATATGGTCAATTAAGTAACAGAATATGGTTAATTAAGTAACAGAATATGGTCAATTAAGTAACAGAATATGGTTAATTAAGTAACAGAATATGGTCAATTAAGTAACAGAATATGGTTAATTAAGTAACAGAATATGGTCAATTAAGTAACAGAATATGGTTAATTAAGTAACAGAATATGGTTAATTAAGTAACAGAATATGGTTAATTAAGTAACAGAATATGGGTAATTAAGTAACAGAATATGGTTAATTAAGTAACAGAATATGGTCAATTAAGTAACAGAATATGGTTAATTAAGTAACAGAATATGGTTAATTAAGTAACAGAATATGATTAATTAGAAACTAATATGGCAAGTATAGTTGATTAGTATGGTTACTCAATGATAGTAACTAGTTGATTAATGGCAATTTCTATAGATGATGGTTGATGAACGGCAATTTTCACTGCTATTGATATTAGTCATTCATTTCTATATGGTTAATTAATGGTAAGTATAGTTGATTAGCAACTAATATGGCTTGTGATATCAATGGCAAGTACTACTGGCAAGTATCACTAATATTGATATTAGGCAACTATAGTTGAGTATCATGATGAAATATTTTTTTGGTACGGATATTTTCTTTGACGATTTAGTAACATTTCGGATATTGATAAGTAATTACTATGGCTGAGAATGGTTAACTAGTCTGGTTGATAATGCTCACAATTGCAAGACACCCACTGGTCTTGTTAGGCTCCCGAGAACTGGCTTTAAGAACCCAAAAGAATGCCCTGAACAGTTGAAGCCTAATGCTGGACCGGAGACATGACCTGCACTGATCCAGGCGCACCGTGCGCCGTGCAGGTCCTCCGCCAAGGAGAGTCACAGTGAATGTCGTCAAGTTGGACAAAGAACAAGCGACCGAAAGGTCGCAGCCATGGGAAAGCCAAAGTGGTCAAGGACACGAACAGAGCCGGAAGCGGCTGGTCAAAAGCTGGGACAGCCGCAAGCAAAAATTCACGTACCACGAACGCGATGAGGATGATGAAGCGAGCAACAAAAAGTGGTCGAAGGACCCAAAGGATGAACATTGGACTCAAGCTGACTCCACACGTTGGACAGACTGGAATGAAAATGGCTACGACGAAGGTGGCCCACGCTGGTCCAAGAAATACAAAGCAGCTCGGCCCTTGTGTGGTTTGGGTTTGGACCGGAAAGCAGCTGGTTTCTTCCCCATGGTAGCTTTAGGGAAGCGCCTCCATCATTTCTTGGACCTTGAGCAGGACCAAATTACTGTAGATGACTTTGATGGATGTTTTTTCTTTGACTTGATTTTTTTGATGTGTTTGCTTGCTTTTCAACTGAAATTGGTGAAATTGTTGCTTAATGTTGCGTCCCCCACCTTTTCAAAATAAAGGTTTCTTAGCTGGAAAAAATGCACTAATAGTTCGGACTGACTCATTCGAACCGACCATTCAAACAACCTGGAGCTAGCAAGAACAACAGATTGAGGCAATGAGATCTGTTGAATGCTGCCTTGTTGATTTGAATGATGCCACTGAGGACTCAAACTATTACAGCTATTATTGATTGAAGCAGACGGACAGATCGCTGAAGATAATTGCAGCAGAAGTTTTCTTCGGAGCAAAGAATTCGAAGAGAAGGCCGCCAGCACAATGCTTCATAGAAGATGTTCATGTTGAGAATCCTATGGAGTTGCAAGTTTACAGTGAGAGAAAGAGAGAGTACATCGCCACAACATAGTCAATGGGAAAATATATAGGCAATCATTATTTTATTCTCAATAATATTAGGAGTCAATAGAAACCAAACAAGACATTCAGACATCTTTTTGTTTACTTGCGAAGGCCTGCTGAAATACACAAAGATCGATAAAGCTGTGTACATAAAAATAAATATCAATTATACTTAATGTATCCCTGGAAATAAATCTCTATAGATCGGGAGGGTGGGCCCAGGCATTGGGTAATACTATTCTATGAAAAATAAATCCTAAATTCTCCATTTCCTAAAAATAATTTATTTAATATATAATAATTATATATATATATACATATTTTATATAATAATATATTTATAAAATATATATATATATAATAAAATATTTCTTATTATTTAATATAAAAATTAATAATTAATTTTTAATATTTAATAATTAAAAATTAATTAAAAATTAATAACTAATTATTAAAAATAAAACAAAAAATTACTAACCAATCATTAAAAATAATAAATATTTAATAATTAATAATTAAATATTAATAAATAATATTTAATAATTAATAATTAATATTTAATTATTAATAATTATTAAAATAATTAAATATTAATATATAATATTAAATAATTTAAATTAACATATAATAATTAATAATTAAATCTTAATAATTTAAAAATAATATTTAATAAATAAAAATTAATATTTAATAAATAAAAATTAAAAATAAATATTAAATTTATAAAAAAAAATAATAATTAATAATTAATAATTATTAATAATAATTAATTTATTAAAAATAATAATTAATATTTAAATAATAATTAATATTAATTTA
>VSDK01015468.1:137884-208887 GCA_009767595.1 Symbiodinium kawagutii
GGACGGTTGCGAACACAGACGCAACGTCCAGCGAACACGTCTCCACCCCCAGACCCCACTATGAAACGGGAACCCGTGCTACGCATTCGGGAAAAACCTTAAGACCGTCAGCCGAAGACTGATATGACATCATAGTATTTTAGGTTTTTGCATGAATGTTTCGGTGATTTTCTGTATGCTTGTAGCTAGGTGTTTCCGTTTTTTTGTTTTGTCTATCTAGTGGTTGCTTTCTGAGTTTGATTTTGCTTGGTTTGCTATGGCGGTTTTGGCCCAGATTGGCTCCTGTACAATCTGGTGCAGCTTCAGGAGGTTCCAAAAAAGTTTCCAGGGGGGTCCGAAGTTTCCAGAATGCTTCTGACAGTTCCTGTGCAGCATCCACGTCAGGTTCAGGCTAGCCAGCTAGGTGCCGGTGAAAACGTCAAGTGGGTTCAGGAGGTTTTGATGCTGCATTCAAGTCGCGTTGCGCAGGGTTTCTGGTGTAGCGCCCGGGTCCGGGTTGCGTTCCGCAACGTCCTGGTGCAAAAGCCAAGTTGGGGTCTGCAAGGTTCCGAGCGGTGCAGCACAGGGTGCAGCGTCCAGATTGGGCTGCGGAAGGTTCCAAACGACTCCGGTGCAGCATCCACCTTGACTTCTGCAGAGTTCCAGTGTAGCATCCAGGTTGGGGCCAGCTACAGCAAGGCCATCATGTCAAAGCACTTTGTTGTCACGAAACATGACCGCTAAAAACAATCAGCATAGATCACCATTGATCAACATTCCTGCGTCACCTTGTTGTGATCAACGATGATCATGATGATCTTTGTTGTGATCAAAACGCAGGCGCATGCCTTTGTCATGAAGCTGCGAGGACCTGATCGAAGCAGTGTTTTCCCTGGTCACAGCCAGTTTGTGCGTGTTCGTGCGTGGCGGTCGGCAAAAGTGCTAGAACTCTGTTGGGAACCTGAGCTGACACAATCTTAATGTTTGTTTTTGTTTGAACCATGAAAAGATTTCCATTTTGTCCAATATGATTTGGAGTCTCTAGGGCGCATCCCGAGGACATCCTTGAGCCGTACAGGTTTGCCCCCGTCCTATGAGCTCCCTAACCTTTCGCCCCTCCAGCGGTAAAGCTTCGCCTTGATGTCTTCCGGAGCGGGAGCCTCAGCTTCACCGACATGGCCGGCTGCCTATCACCGTTGCAACATCGCTGCATGTTGAACACATCATCTTTCATCATCTTTTATTTCACATTCGTCCTCTCCACAACTTCTGATACCGTGAAAGAGGGTCAATGATGTTTGACATGTGAAGCTCAAGTAATGAACTCAGTGTAGTAAATATACCTAAGCCGTGCATCGCTGCACAGATGCATATCATGCATCTTGTACAACAAAGCAACGCATCCAAAACGCCTCACAACTGGTGATATCTTTGATATCACTGAACAACACCGAACATCAAGGCCTGTAATTCTTTCCGTTGCAAGTCTTTGATTTCCTTTGATTTCCTTTGATTTCCTTGATGCCTTCTTTCCTTCTCCAATCTGCAGAATCCTTTCCTAAGGAAGATCTTGGAGGCGAGCAGCTGGCTGGTTGTCCACAAGGCTGGTGGCTGGGAGCGCCAGCGCCACCATTGGTGCAGCGCTCCTGTGAGCTCGGCGAACCGGGCCACCTCAACGCGAGCACTTCAGAGTTGTCCAGGACACCGCTGGCGATGGTAAAAGGACATCATTCATGTACTTATGAGCGGCAAATAAATCAATATCATATAAGCTATGCTTATAACGATGACTATGATGGTAAATAAGATTAAATAAATGAATAATAAGCCACTTTCTGTTGAAACCAAAGCTAGCTCGGTACAACCGGGCCCATCATGCACGTCTCTGAGTTGGAAAGTTCGTCTGCCGTCTGCCCTTCAACTGCCCCACTGCAGCACAGGAAGAACATTCATAGAATTTAGAACGAAGCTTGAGAAATCTGAAACTGAAACTGCAGAAAACAAACGACGCATCATGAGTCAATTTTTCATACCCTGCCTCAGCTGCACAAGACCCTAGCTTTGCATAGCTTTGCGAATAAGAAAGACGCAGGCTCACCAAATTGAAACCTCTCTCTCCCTCTTGCTGGGGCCATCTCCAAATTGAACATATTGAAATGGCAAGACACGTTTTTCCATCTGCTGTGCAGAACTGTCCCGCAGTCTGTCCAGGCGTGGCTTCCTCCACTTCAATACTTTCCAGTCGTTCGGCAACTGGGGCAGCATGTTCCGCAGCTTGGCCTTTGGAGCTTGAACCGCTTGAGGCCAAAACGTTTGTATTGGAATGACTCCTTAGAAGGCGCAAGGTGACCACTCACGACCGCAACGTAGGTTGACTCATCCGCAACTCTCGAATCGACAGTCACCGTTTCAAAATGACAACATAACTATTACAAACATTTACAAACCAGCATGAAACAAAACAACACTTGTTTTGGAAACCCTCACAATCCAAATTGTCTCTCGAAATCTAGCAGTCAAAATGCAAGGTTCAAGAGTTCAAGCTGGAACTTCTTCCTTTAAAAACAAGTTCGAAGATATTCAAAGTAGACTGAAAGAGTTCCCTTAAGCACATCCGCTGCTACTCGTTGATGCACTCGGCCAATTCTTCCGCCACCAAAGCAGCGTTGGACTCGCTGCTGGCAGCAGCCTTCAGCCGTGCAGTCACAGCTGGTGTCCTCGGGACAGGTGATGTAATTTGCACATGAGAAGATCCAAATGATATACACTCTGGTAAACTAACCTGGCAATGGATTTTAACCATATTTTCCAGTGAAACCCTGGGAAATCACCAATAAATGGTGGATTTTCCATTGCCAGGTTAGTTTACCAGAGGGTAAAAATAAAAACAAGACGGGCAGTTACCTACATAACCCACTCACACTGGCACGCACACACACATCTCATGTAGAATTTAGATATAGATATATTTACGCATGCACAGGACGTATGTGTAGCATGTCACTCCCTTCATCTCAGTTGTCAATGTGTATCAATACTTCCCCAACTTTCCGCAAGCTATTCTCAGAAATGGAATGAAACATCAAGTTTAAGCATTTTCATGCTAGCAGCTGGAACGCATTCACCATCGCCAATCGATCCTCGGCAATACCAGCCCATGTCGAAAATCAATCACGCTCTATCCTGCAATGGGATTCATTCTCGCACCGTCAAGTCTTGATGGATCCTGGAATGGCATGGAATTGCCACCAAAATCTCTGCAATTCCAGCAGTTGTTTGACTCAATGCATTCAATGTTGGCATGCCAAGCTGTCAAGCTTTTGCTGAGCGGCAACGGTCTTCTTGCATCTTGCTGCATGACTCAGGGACCTCTCCTCACAACAAGTTGTGGTGACAAAACACGCACCCCAGGACCACCTTTTGGCTCGACATCAAGTTCCGGCAGTGAAGTATCATGACACTTTGCTTCTGTTCAGAGTTCCTTCCCTCAGCTTGGCTCAGCTTCTTTTCTTGTCGAACGCTTTGCAAGGGTCTCGCGCAACAACCGGTCTACTCTGCGCAGCTCTATATCTCTTCGCGGTAGTTTCACGATGTTTCTTACACTGCTTGAGGTGGAATTCTCATTGCTCAACATGCTTGTAAGGATGCCGGCCCGAAGGCAAATCAAGGTATGCCAAAATCCGAGCAGCTCTCAGCTATATCTGAGGAGTTTGCTCAGATATGCTCAGACGTGTGCACAGTGTGCCATTTTTTTCAGCAGCTCTCAGCTATCTGTCAGCTTGTGAAGCTGCAGTCACCTGACCAGTCACATCCGGCAACGGTCACAAGTACTTCAGGGTGGTGCGTTTGAGCAGGGCTTCAGGGGCCATAAAATTGGTCCAACGGCATATTGGAATATTGGCCTATGTTGGCCTTTAATATACTGCAACCGTGCGGAGCTGTACAAACCTACGAGCTGCAACCCCCATTTGACAATATATACTGAGATTATTGAGAAATTAAATTGCACGATGACTCGAGCAACAGGCAGAAACACACACGCACAAATACATAGCCCTCGATGAGGCATGAAGCATGATTATCGTTTCCAGTTCCTCAAGTTTGGAAAAGTCTGCATGGGACGACGGGATTTCCACGGAATTTCCACGGAAATTCGAATGGCTTTGCCTTTCAGATCTTTGGGTGCGGCACCAAATATCCAAATCGCAACATCGAAGGCAGGAGAACCCCCCCCACCCTATCCACCCTTGTAGGGAACGGGTCCCTGTGGCCCCCCTGTCCCCCTCTGTGCTCCGCTGTGCTCCCCACCTTCATCTCGGTGAATTCCCGTTCTCTCCACATGGCGTCGTCCAAGGAGCCACGCTCAACGCCCTGGCAGCGGCCGTTGGAGTCCCGCAAGTTCGCCACGTAGCTCCACAACCTGAGGTGTCTCATGGTGTCTCCATGCCACAAATCAACGAGAAAAATGAAGCAAAGCATAGCAAGGCATAGCAAGGCATAGCATGCGCCCCCTGAAAGCTGGGACACTACCGGCGATGCTACAAGCACCGTCCAGAGCTTTGCTGTCGACATTGACGCGCGTCACCGTCTTCCTTCAACACAGAAACGAGTATACACTACACCACACACACTACAGACACATTGATATGTTTTCATGAAACGAACGTGCAATCATATGCAACCCGTGATGACCCGTGGTTTTCCAAGACTTTCCCGGGGTTTCCCATGGGTTTCCAATGACAAATGACGAATGGCACGGATCATGGGTCCAAGCCGCTTCTCCGCAGGGAGCCGTCCTTGTGCCGCCGCGTGGTATCGACGCACCAGGGTCTCGACGGCTTCGGGCACCTCGTCCACCAGCTCCAAACGAAAGAAGCCCACCTGAGCGCTGGCAGGTGGATGCAGGGCAGGCAGGGCTGGCAGGTGGTGGATCTGGCAGGTGGTGGATCTAGCATGATCTAGCAATGGTTGATCTATGATCTGGTTAGGTGGGGTGGTTGATATCTATATTGAGCACTGGTTGATCCATGTTGGCAGGTGGATCTATAGCAATGCTTAGGTGGTTCATCTATGTTGATCTCTGGGTGGTCTGCCCTTTGCCAGGTGGTTGATCTCTGTGTGGTGCAATCCCATGGACCTATGTCTAGAGTCATGTGTGGGAATAAGATTTAAAAGCACCCAATGAATGACCTCCAAAAAGCACCCAATGAATGACCTCCAAAAGTGGGATATCTTGAAAATTGCCAGAAGCACGGAATAATACAGAATAAACATGAACAAAGGCAACCAAAATTTCAAATATTTCAAGCTAACGTGCCTGAGGCCACTTCAAACCGATCAGCACAACATGAGTAGTCTAGTCAGACTCTGTGTTGTGCAATGGTAGGCTATAGGTATCTAACTTGTCCGTCCCTTTTTCTAGTGGTGCATTTACTAATGTCATGCAAAGTGTTGTACGCATACAGTGTAGAACAAAGAGAAACAAAGCCGAAACATGCCGAAACAGAGCCTATTTGGCATCACAACGTCCCAAGTTCCCATCTAATGCTGTCATATCTTCGTTTGTTTCAACCTAGCGCTGGATTTCAGCAACACATCTATCTGCCCTGCCTGTGCAGATGCAAAGGCCGCAAGGTCCATGGCAGCAGACTGTGCCTTTGCATTGAAGATAGTGTTGCGGCAGCCCATGTCGGCCAGGACCTGGCCCCACCACAAGCAGGATCCTTCTCTGACGTAGCATCCCTTAGAGGGGATCATTGCATCGACTTTGAACCTTCGGAATTGCCAAAGATGTTGAAACCAAAGCCAGGCCCAAACAGCAGTGAAACAATGTCAAAACAGCTTGACCATCTCCCAGAAAGGGAAACCCATTGGGGGTGGCGGGCCCGAGGGATTGTGGCAAATCAACTGTTCTGCTTGCACTTCCCATCTCCTCATTAACGCTTTGATGGGCCCAGCCTTGTGATCCTTTCCATTTGAATCTCTCAAGTGCAGGTTGTGGCGTTCACATGGGTGGCCACAGTCCTCAGTCCGACATGCTGAGACTCCAGGTGCTGAGACCCTTCTTTTCTTAAGATTTCTTAGCAAAGCTTAGCATCTCTCTCCAAGCATTAGGACTGCCGAAAGCACAAGTAGAGGCGCCGTCCTTCCTTTTCTTATGCCATGCATATGCCTGCCATCTACCTTTCAGTGCCCTTTGACGCACAGTGCCCATACTCCATGATGGCAAACCATTGGACCCCAGGAAGTCTTGCAGATGTAAGTCCTGGATTGCAAACGATTGCGCCCTTGCTGCAGCCTTGCCCTTGCAGCCCAGCAGCCGTGTAGTCGTTGCCGTTGCTCAAAAAGCGGCAGAACACACAGTGCTCCGTGTGGAAAATTGCCAGGTGCTGATGCGCAACCACCTGGGAGGGGGAGCGGCGAATGGGGGGTCCGGGTGGTGGATCCAGCTGCTAAGTGATGGCGAAGAATGGTTGGATATAGGGGATGACCACTAACAACAGTGGGGATATCCACCAGAATGTGCTATTAATGATTGATGATCACTGATGATTTCGCCAAAGATATTAGTGATAAAAGGGTGATATAGGTGTGATAAAACAATTAGATCGTTGTGGTTTTGATAGGGGGAAATACGGTCAAACACAACGGGGATAACTAATGATTCATGACATAATGGTGGATAACTTTATCACAACCAACCCCCAAGAATGATAAGTAATGTTCCGAAATATGTGATGATGGTTAATGATGGCTCCTGGTAGATTTTTTTGCTTGGGCGTCCAAAGGGTTTGCCCGCTCCTGGTAGATCCACATCTAAATATAAACCAGCCATCATAACTTAAATCATAAATTGCTGGTGACATCTGGTGACTAAAAAACCATACAAATATGTTGTGTCTATTCAAATGGCTCCACCTTAATTTTGATGCCTGTGGACTTGCTCCCATCCCAAGAGCAGTGTCAGTGCGTGTCGCCGCATCCCAAGTCCACCTCCAACTTGGCAGCCCGCTGTGGCCCCAGTCTCTTGGCTAATTGACAAATCTGCTGCGCGCTCAAATCGTGGCTCGGCGTGAGTCGATCCAATCTGCCCAGAAAAAAGGCCGCTGTAACGGCCTGCAGCTGGAAATGCTGGAAATGTGGATGGATCCACTTGCAGGTTCTCAAGTTCATATGAACTTGCAAAGTCGGGAATTGACTAACCACACCGCCACAACAAAAAAAGAGCAAGGGAGACAACCAAGAAAGCAGCTCGCGCACGGTTTGAGAGAGACACGCTTCATGACGCTTCTCCCTGTCCTTCAACTCATGCCTTGCAAGTCTCCGGTGCTCCCCAGCCACATTGGCAGCATTAAGGCTGAAATCGCCAATGAGTTCTGCATCTCCTCTGGTCTCAGAACCCAGTAGCTGGTGCAAAGCACCGCAACTTCGGACCAACATGGCCTGAGTTGGATGCGAACTTGTGGCACGTTTGGCTCTTGCGGTTCTCACTGAGGCCACCAAAATGCAAGGGGGCCAACAAAGTGCTGGTTACAAAATGTTACAAACACTCTCGCATCCCCTCCTGGAAGCAGCTGTTCTTAGAAGAACTTTCCTGGTGTACAATTTCAGACAAGTGAAGCTTCTTCTTTTACGTCTGCAATCCATTGAACATGTGTTTGAACAAGCCACATCTGCGTCCAGTCGCTGGTAGAACTGCCACAAGCGGTCCTGCGACAGGAGGCATCTCGGCAATCCATGGACACTTTTTGCTGCGAAAGTATTTATATCTAATCACTGGCAACCTACACTCATTTCAAACCAATTCAAAAACACAAACAAGTGTATAACAAGTGTAAATGTCGACTTCTGATGGCTTGCTTCACATTTTGAACCAGTGCTAGCCATTGTTCGCCATGAAAACCATGGACCCATCCAGATCTCCCACGTGGCCATCAGCTGTTCCTCGTTGGGCTTCAGAACCCGTGGCAGGCACACGGCCACGCGCTGCTGGGCCGCTCGGGCACGTTGCAGGGACTCTGGCAGGCCCTGAGCTTCCAAGAAATCCAACTGGAGCTCGTAGACCATGCCTGAAGACATCGTGGGGACATCGTGCTGGGAAGTGCTGGGAAGTGCAGCACTTAAGTGCTGGGTAGATCAAGAGTTGCCTGTTGGAATCTGCTGCCATTGAGATTCAGCGAATGACCTACTAGTGATCCAATCATGATACATGGTCCCTACAATCTCCAAAGGTGGTAAATATGTTGATACCAATCCGATTAACATGGTTGTATCGGTCAAGAAAGTCTTCATCATGGCAAAAAGTCGGTGGTTAATGAGGGGTAAGAGTAGCTGATAGTGCTCATGAATGGTAGCAATGATGTTTTATCATTGTCAATCATAGTGGTTCATCATGATGGGTAACAATGGCAAACAGCGGAACAATATATCCCTGCCCCAAAAGTGAGAACACACTTGGAATCCTGGTTGACTGCAGGAACACTCTGGTGAGGTCAGTGGGTTTGATATTGGGTGGATTCACCACGAATCAGGAATCCCACATTCACGAACATCATGCCATACACTGTAACACTATGTATCAATGATTTATCATAATGACAAACCGACAAAAATATATCAAAACTTCACTGGCATTTTGATGTTCATTCTGTTGAAACATGCATGTAAATCATGTAACATCCTAACACCGCCGGCACCCTGTTGCTTTTCTAGCTATTTCATCAGCTTTGCCCGATGAAACGGGTTGCTTGAAACGGTCCCTTAATTTCTTTAGTGATACTTTGGCAATTGTGCCGTTCAGGCAACGAAAAAAACAATGGAGCAAGACCAGCTGTCATGAAGTTCAAGCAACAGAAATGAAGACTTATGACTTTGTGTTTTTCGAAGTTTTGAATCGTTTTCAGAATCCGTTTGGATCAAGATGGCTTCCTGTTGAATCAGAACCGCTCCCACGCAGCGCATCTCTGCCTGCTGGTAGCCGCAGCCCGGCCCCCCCCTGCTCCGGGGTCCGGCACAGCACCGTGAGTCGCGGCACGGTGGGTGGCAGCACTTCAGCCACAGCTCCCTCGCCCACTTCAGCCGGGCCAAGGTGGCGGGATGCCCTGGGCGGAGCTCAGAAGATGTCGCCCGTGGCTCTGGAACTTCGAGTTGCTCGAAGTTGTTGGCCAAGGACAGCTGTTTCACCTGCTCTTCCAGTGCTTCGTCTTTGTTTCCTCAAGCCAGGCATGGAAACATCTGTGGAAACAGAATAACGAATAATATTTGAAAGATGGCAAAACACAGATGACAAGTTCTTGGAGCACCAGGGAAACGCTGGCTCCCCGCCGCAGCCAAGCTTCTCCACACCAAATCTCCAACTTTCACATCCTTCATCCGTCGATTTCGATCCTGTCGTCCTCCGAAATCCTTGGGGCGGGAGGACACTGCTATCCACTGACCCACCGAGGCCTCAGGATCGATGTCCAGCGTCCCTGCCATATCTGCCATTGGGACGTGAATCCGTATCCAAAATCATCAGAAGCAAGGTTGCCTTTACTGCCAAATGTTCTCAACACTTGCGGTCACACTCATATTATTGCAGGAAAAGGGTCCAACCGCACCAGCAGCATGTCACCTCTTTGCAGCTCTGCACTAGACTCAACGGCACCACCGCCACCAGGCTTGCGAAGTTTGGAGACTTTCCCTCCTTCCACCAGCCATGGAAGCTGTCTGACTGGCGATGGCTTTTGACTAGGCCCAGGCCGTAGGGATACTATATGATGTTATGATATTGATATTGAGCATCCCATGCCATTTTTGAAACGACGTCCCGCTACATTGGATGTTTGATCAGCCATTGCCCCCAACAAAGATGAGAAGCACCACCATACGTGCAAAATCCATCCTGCAACCTACTTCAACTATAATCAGCCAAGTGAGTGTTTGAGTGGACTTTAGCGTTAGCATGAAGTAAGTTGGCATTTCACCCCTACTCCGATGGTGTTGCAACGGTCTTCGTGACCACTTTGCATATACTTTTGCTGAAATAGAGGGGCAATGAGCTGCAAGTATCCCAACAAAAAGCGTGGTCTAGGATCAGTCCCACCGGCTCCTAAGACTTCAGAATCTTCTCCAAGGCCCACGCTCTGATCGAAAAAAATGCCAGCGCCTGCGTCAAGCATTCAGGCAGGAAGCATCAGCACAGCTTTCTAAATTACTTGACGTTACTTGATCTTCTTGCCATTTCTTTTGTTGGCAAGTTTTGCAATACCTCACTTCAAAACTCCCTGCAAGGGCAAGCGATGTGCTGATGTGCTGATGCGCAGTCCCAGAGGCACAGAATGGGATTCTGCTAGTGACCAGTCCCCAACCCATCCCAAACCCTACGCCTGGGCGCAAGGGCACGTTGATGGCCCCCGGTGCGAGTTTCAATGCGAAGGACGCGGTGGCACTCTGCACGGCACACACGGTGCCCACGAAAACTCCTCGATGCTTCGGTGCTATGCCACGCACCAGGCGCTGGTGCTGGGGGCCTGGCACTGCGAAACGTGCAACTGGGAGTTGAAGAAACGGATCAGTCGCTCAAACATTTATTGGACTTCCTGGACACTGGGTGGCCTCCTTTGGGACATTTTTTTTCAGACCCTCTTGCCGAAGCCAAAGGACATTGGAAAGTATTGGACCTTTGATGACATTTGTTGGTCGTGACTGACTGTGCAGCATTTGTCTGCGCTAGTTGTAGCTACCATGATACATCGTGCACATCCAACGCACTTGAGCCTTCCAAGAATCCAGGAGACAAGCCATCGTGCTGTTCATCCTGTCGCTGGGCGACTTGCTTTGCACGACATCAGTTTTCATCGTTTTCACTACTCAGGGGAAAACAAAACACACACGGTCCGTCCATGATGACACCGTCCACAATCCATCACAATCATCCAGAAATCTGTTGCTTCCAGTCTTGGGACCCATTCTTTGAACAGACTCTTAAAACATAGCACAACCATACTTTGAAGCCATAAATCGTATAATCACAGACTATTTGGATCTAATTGGTATTTTCATTTGGGGTTGGGTTTCTTGGGGTTTCTTGCATCTTCCCATGTTCCACTTGAGCTGAGGTCCTGCCCACGTGCAAACAGCTGCGCCAAGGCCGTACGAGCTGTCTCCGGCTCAGCCAGCAGCTGGGCTGCCGGTGTCTCCTCCCATTCCGTGGGGCTGTCCCAAGCTCGATCAATGGCCTGACGGTAGGCGGCGGTTGTCAAGGCCACGTACTCCTGGCGACGTGGAGGCTCTGCTTGGTTTTAGCTTCAACGATTCCAATAGATCCCATGAGTCAGCGAAAAGTGCTTGACAGTTGCTATGGTAATTGCTATCTGCAGAGATGTTCAATGAATTTCAATGATTCTTCGGGATAGCATTCTGACCACTCAAGTTGAGGAGAGCAGTTCGCAATGAACGCACACTGGGCAACAGCAACGCTGCCGTGGCGTGGCTCCCTGCTGTCCTCTCCCTTCAGCCGGCCCTCGATTTTGAAGCAGCCAACGCCAGCATCAATCAGGGCTGGTACGTAGTCCTTGGATTATGGACCCACTAAGCTGGGCACGACCACCAAGTAACGCTTCACTCCACATTGCTTGAATGATGTAATTTACTGTGCACCAACGTACTTATGCAACATCGCAACATCAAACCACATCAGACCCAAAGTCGGATCCATTCCGAGCAGGTGCAATCAGCCTAAACAAACCTCAGCTATCCCCAGCTTAGATTCCAAAGCCATGAGATCCTGTGGGGACAGCAAGTAGCGCACCGCATCGCCTGAATCGTGCCATGGGATTCAAACAGAAAAGCAGCCAGCAGCAGGCATGAGACCATGAGATTTTCATGAGAAAAATTGTGCCATGCGATCCAAAAATCTGAATCTGAGCATTGCAAAAATGCAAGAACTTCATGCATCGTGATCAAAATTGTTTCGCTGTTTCGCCCTCATCCAAAAGTCCAGCAAACAATCTCTACAGCTGCGAAAAGCTTGGAGGCGGTGCCATCCAAACGCCAAGGTTACCCCCAAAAGGAAGATTCTGAAACTTCCAAGATAAACTCTTCAATGCTACAGGTTCAAACCTTTTAAGGCCACACCAAGGTCCAAAAAATGCCCCAGACATGCCACGCATTCCTTTGACCAAGTTCCTAAATGAAGAGTGCACCCCTCATGGAAACGATGCAGCTGACCAAACCCCATACTGCGTACGCCATGGTCACTGCCGTAACTATTTCTGTTTCATGCTGTTTCATTCACTTCCTGCCTAGCAATCATTTGCAATCATCATTTTCCACCAACTGCGAAGCTGGATGATCATCCCGTAGTGGTGATAACCAGAAACGAGGACACCGCCATCAGCTGACCATTGGTCTCTAACCAGATCCGGTTGCCCCACCGTCCCCCAGTTCCAGGTTGCTCAGCCTAGGTCGATGAGTTCTCCGTCCTTCACCTGGCAGTCACTCGCACCCATGATTTACCGCATGGTTTAGCACGACATCTTTCGTGCAACCGCATACACGAAGCAAGTAGATCCAAGTATAGTAAAACTATGCAACAACATGCAACAACCAAATCCATCCAAATCCCAACTCCCAACAGGTGATCTATTGATTGATCACCTAGCTGACCAACCAACTATACGAATTGATCAACTATGCACCCCAAAAAAGTATCAAGAGGTCATGGACCATGTCATGTGCCAAGCCAAGGGGCCAATCCGTAGGGCAAGCGACACGCTTGCGCACATTGCCCACGGTTGGCCGAGCGGCCACCCCAGGCTTCAGAGGAGAAGCACTGACCGCTGTAGGAGACACACAAGGCGCCATGCACAAAGACCTGGCAGGGCCCAACCCTGGAGCTGCATCCCATGGTCGTGGCTTACACAGCAGCCTTGGGGGACACCATCTGAATTGATGTGCTCGATCAATAGGTCGCACATGGTCGCACTCACAGTATGTAAACATCTGATCATGATGCATCAGTGTTTGTCCTCGGAGCCTGTCATCTCTCTAGTGCACTTAAAGTGATCCGCCGTGTTTATAGTTTTCAGCCCAAGACAAGCAAGTCTCATGCACAAGTCATTGCTTGAATTTCAGCTCAAGATAAAAAAACAAGTCTCATGCACTTGTCTTTGCCTGAATTCAAGCACCAAGGTGGCCAAGGGTTACGGCAAAATTTAGACTCACAAAGCACACTAAGGCCCAACTGATGCTAATGCAAATCCGTAGCACTAACTATACACTAACGAACAAGAGGGGAAAGCTCCAATGAACGATAGAGCACCAGCCCGTCCCCCAACGGTTCCCTCGTGCCTCGACTTCCAAATCTCCCACATCAGCCGCAACCGATTGAATTTCTTTGATGCTCAGCTCACGACCAAGAACTACACGATCAGCACCCAAACCTTCTGCAAACCTTCGTACATGGCTGAGCACTGAAGTGTCAAATATCATCAAGGATCATCAATTCATCAAATACCATCAAATATTTATCAAACCTAGTGCAGGTCATACATAATTTCAATGCGACCAGCTTACCTTCGGCAGTTGCTCCACTGACTACACTGGACCTGAAGAATGGTGGCAAAATGTGGTTCAAACCAAACTCAACAGATTTCTGAGTCCGCAGGCTTAGCCATATCAGGCTTTGTTCATTGGATGTCATGTTCCCGTGTTGCATCGTGCCACCGAGAAGCAAGGCGCCAGGTGCAGATGTAATTGACATCTGCGTTGAGGCATGAACTGAGATCTGAGGGCACAATTCACGGCATACCTGGAGAGTTGTTGGGCCAAGAAACCAAAGGTGCCCCCAAAGAATACAATCGGCCGTTCACCATCTCAAAATCTGTAAGCAACTGTTAGGCCCGTTCAGCTTTGGGAAGTAAACGTCTTCGCATGTGACTGCCCTTGTGATGCGGTGCGATCAGCGAACGCAGTGGGTAGACCATGCCCGGCACGAAAATTGACATCAAGTGACTAGCAAAAACTGCAAAGGGATGCACGTTTTCTCCATGTCAGGAAGGAGTCATAGGAAATTTATGGTGGATTTCTTCACGACCCGGGATGCAATGTTACCGTGACGCTGTATCTGCAGCAGCTCTGGGGGTGCCTTTTCACAACATCTTTATACCTACTGAATCAGATTTAGGCAGTCGATGGCGATTTCAATTTATGTAAATATTTACGTACAACTCTGAAAAAGCAAACCCACCCAAGATCTTCAAGTTAATTTGCTGCTTGTTTGCCTTTGATTTTCCGGCTTGATGGCCTTCTTTATCACTTGTCATTAGTTACCAGTGTTGCAAGCACCAATGTTGGCAATGCGGCCGCACCATCAAATACACAAGTTGAAATGTCGTGTGCTGTATGAACAGTCTCGTGGAAACTGACATTCATCGCTTCAACACGGTCTTTGGACAGTCGACGCATAAGCACAAGATGCTAGGGCCAAGCCAATGTCTTGGACGATCAATGCGTCCACCTTGGATTCGGAGACGATTCGTAGAGCATCGATGGCTGAGCCACTTCCACGCAGTGTATCGCTACTGTCGAAGAGCTCATGGTCAAAGACCAAGGTGTTCAGAGTCACATAGGCTTTCACCTTGTCACTGACAAACGGGCTTCCAACGCGGAACTGGTGAAAAACAATGGAGGTTCAAATGAACTAATTAGGAAACGCATTGAGGAAACCATAAGATATAAAATTAATCTAAACATATCGAAACATATCTATAGACATATTAAAATGTAGCTTGACTTGAAGCCACATACAACATAATTAATCAAAATATATCAGAAAAAAGCTCTGTAAACCGAGGCACTCGATGACTGTGCAAGAACTGCATCACCTCAGGGAGTTCTTTGGTGGTAAAATTCGCTGCTCGTGCGCGGGCGTTGAGACCAACGTCCAGGCCGAAGTAAACGGCATCTGCCCCCGCCCGAACTGCAGCGCGCAGTTGGGGCCAACCACCTGCTGGAGCCAACACCTGGCGCCGTGCTGGAGTCGACAACATTTTGGGGGGGTCCTAAAATAGGGAACCTCCCAAAAAGTATCGAAAAGTGGGTGGTTATGTTGGTTTGCTACGAAAACATATAAAACATATAATGACGAAATATGACTAACATATGCGATGGGTTCAAGAATCTCAAAGTGCTTCAATCATCATCCAACATTTCCCGGTTTAATATGTTTCATCACCATGAGTTACATGCCAACGAAATCGAACATCTTGCAACTTCTGATTTGGTACATCCATGTAAACCATTTTACGCCCGTGCATCCATCAAAGGTTGATCGCTCCTTCACGGATTTAGAATTTTACTCTGAGTTTTAGATCCAAGCTGTGCAGTGGGGCATGTGGTTTGGATGGTCCTGGCACCCTTTCATGAAAATTAACCCACTTGCGAGTTTGCATGCCATGTTTTTCGGCGTTTGGACCAACACATTGTGAGATCACAGTGATGCATGTAACATGTACAAAAATATGATCTAATTGGTGTTGGAATCTTTGAACATCAATCATGAAATGAAGCAAGCTATTGGTATGGAATTCTTCCATATTCTTCTAGGGCTCAGTTTTTCCGGATTCCTTTGATCCCTACCTACATGCCACATCTGAGATTGAAGCATTTGGCCTCCGGCTTGCGTCGTCTCGGCTGTGAGCTCTTCGCCCCTTCCTCCAGTTCTCTGTAGAGTTGCCTCGGAGAGGTGTGAACCATAGTTCGCTCCGGGAAATTTGCACCGAGGAAACCCAGGAATCGAAATGACACCTGCCCTTACTGCTCATCAACAGCCCGTGCTTTCAAAAAAGATGGAAAGGTAGTCGATGGTACTCGGGGGCACCAGCTAAACCATGCAAAACCCTCAAACATTCGTGACTTTTCTGGACTTCAGGAAACATCTCAGGAGTTTGTGTCAGAGTCACGAGTTTTTCCGTCTGCGCCAGGAATCCTTGTACTCCTTGCGTGCGGCCCTGGCTACTGCAGAGCCAGGCCTGAGGCCGGCGGCCACGGCTGGTAGCGGGCACCATCGCGTCTGCTGCTGTTGGGACGTGCCACGTGAGCCACGCGGACCACGCGGGCTGTGGCCGAGGGTGTGCCACGTTGAAGCGAGGCCGTGCCCAACTTGCAGCATGCCGCAGCGGGGCCCAGCCCTTTGAATCTGGACGAGTGGCGCAGATAATTCTTCATTAGTCTAAAATATTTGAATGCAATTTTGATACTGCTTCACAGTGGCAAAGCACCGAACCTACTAAACCAGTGATTCTAATGACGCGCATTGTTGCAATGTCACTTGAGCCATCAAAAACGTGCAAGAATTATTGAAGAAACGAGGCCACCTGTTTCTTTGTGGAATCTGTTCATTGACATTTGTGTCCGAGAGCCAAAGGGCTTCAGCGTGTTGGTGAGGATGGAGGCTAAAAAATATGACAACGTTCGTTTCAGTCCAGCTATGCCGTGTCAAAGTGATGCTGACATCGTGGAAACGGTAGAAAACATAGCTATGAACCTTCTGCGACCTTCGAAGGCTGCTGGATTTGGATCATATCATCTGCTTCATGTGGGTCCTTGTCAGCTTCGAGTCTGCAAAGTGTGTCCTTGCATGGTGGACGCATGTGTCGCAAGTTTTGTTCCAATCAGTTCACCCCATAATGTAGTCGATCCGCTGCCCCAAGATCCACCCGAGCTTTCTCACTTCTTACTGTTCCGCGCCGCCCATGGAAGCACACACAGGTTGCAGAACATTGGAATCACGGTTTAGCAAAGTTGAGTGATGCTTATCCCAAACAAGGCAAGCTTCATCAATGCGACGGGTGTTTGCACGCATAGGGCATTAACCACGAGGCACCCACTGCTCACATTGCATGCTGATGTGCAATCAGTCTTTTTCGACATCTCTTTGTTTGCTCTGTTGATCAACTAAGGTTACTAACAGCATCCAACAGCAATTTCTGCTGCTTAGCTGTCACTTGATCTGTTCTCCCTTCGTTCTCCCAATTACTGAGTGAGATGACAACTGGCCGCATTTGGACATCACACTCCAAGGATGATGGCCCAGGCACGATCACTGTGACCCCTATTGCAAAGTATGCCAGCACATGCCAGACATTCAAAAGGGGGACCTTTCTGCTTGTGGTAATGAAACAAAGTCTACGATGGCCTAGCCTTAATCTTCCTTCAAGCCTTTGAACTCATAAGCTGACACAGCACCCCTGCCCACTTAGTCGAACAATGAAAGGGAATGAATTCCAGCTACTCCACAGCTCCTCTACTGTAGCAGCACCTGACTGCATCTGATGGCTTCATTTCCACCAGGCGAGGACCAACATGAGCATCGTCAGCGACAGCAGCGACAACAACATACAACAAAATGGACGACAAAAGAAACAACGGCGCAAAGAAAGTTGAACATACCAATGACTCAAACTACAATCAAGAAACAAATCCGAGCACAAAAAAACACGAAGATACACGAACAATAAACAACACACATCAACAAAACAGCTGAAACATCAGCAACCAAACATCAACCATTCCAAATCATTCCAACCCACATCAAAAAACATCAACAAACAGCTGAAACAAACATCAACAAACTACAGAAACATTTTGGAACAGCTGAAACAGCAGCGACATCGACTACAACATGTTGCTTCGCCCCCGTGAGGTCCTGCAATGACTTCAGGCTGGGCTCTGCCTGTGGCGCTTGCCTTTATTGGTTGCTTGCATTGATGATCAACTTGTATTTGTACATATATATATATATATATCATATGTATATCATTAAGTAAATAAATAAATAAATAAATATATATATATAATATATCTCTCTCTCTCTCTCCATCGTTTATCCAGAAGGTCCAGCTAAGGCTGAGGGCGAGCTCGTGGCCCAATCAAACGGAGCCAAGGTAAGGATACAAAAACGGAGCCGGCTTCTGTACCATAAAACCACCGGAAGGCGTGTATATATATATATATATATATATATGTATAGATCTTCAATGATATTCATTTCTCAACCATTGTATTTATAATTGTCCGTTTGTATATATATATATATATATGTATTCCTTTATAATCAACCATTGTATTTAGATTATCAATGTGTGAAATATTACCATTATAAATCCTTATTGTATTTATATTATCAGCCAATATGTGAAATAACGGTCACACATACAGTAAAGATGTATTTACCAACCAGCAATTATTTAGTATACCGTTATGTACGGGTAAGATCGTCCACGCAACCAATATCTTTCGTTAACCCGTTCTTTATTCTCCCATGGTTTACTCGTAAGGAAAAAGCCAACTCATGATTATACATTATACGACCTATGAAACCTCATGTTGGTTGCATTGGGTTGATTGGTTTTGGTTGATGATGGTTGGGTTCTATAGATTCAATAATGATGGTGATACCTTTCAGGATGTTGTTTTTGATCAACTTTTGATTTCAATGATGACTGATGATGGTCTGTCAAGACTACACCAATTGTGCAAAGCGAGCCCAAATCACCCTGGCTTGCTCACCACTTGAACTTGGCACTCACAGAAATGCCCCATGAAATACCCGTGCGCGACAAGTCGCAAGCACGTGAAGCTACAACTATTGAAATGCAGCAGCCCAAGCGCAGCAGATTTGGACGCAAGGCAGGGCAATATGACCTGGGTACCAGGCCTTCAAAGTTCCGCCAGCCTTAGCTGCTGGCCCCGTCCCAAGGACTGTGAGTTTACATGGCCCATGGACAGCCATGCGAACGTGCAGCAACAAAGGGCTGTGAAAACCTGCAACCTTACCGGTTTCAACGATAAGCATTGATGTGCCACTGATATGCTCACTGATAAGCCTAAGCATGACCCCCTCTCGATATGGCTGGGGGTCAGTTCACACTGGACCCTCGCGTGCCATCATTGACCATTGTGTTCACTAAAAACTTCTTGGTTCTTTGATGGCCATCATTACCAACATAAAATGAATTCAACTGCCGACCATCATCAAAGATTGTGTGTCCTAAGCTGAACCATTCGCGTACCATCATTATAATCAATATTAATCACATCAAATTGTTGGTGAAAGCCTTGAGCCATCCATAGCCATCCCATCCCATCCCCATATGTCGAGGCCATGAGCCCCCTATCGCTGTCCACCTTCGGCCCCAGGGCTCCCTGCGTGCCGTGATGGCGATGCTCTGCTCCGTTGCGACCTGAAGCTTCTGAGTTGCAACCCATCTGCCAATTGCCACATGTCACCATGGTTATCATGGGGTTGTTGAATATGAATCATATGGTTTCCCACATTGATCGCCACTATACCCATACTTTGATTATCTTTGATTCAGATTCGTTGTTGTTATCATTGTGGGTGTCATGGTTGTTCACTTTCAACATTTTTTGTGGCCAACCGTGGAACTACTCGGACTATCATCAGTCAGCAACCCTAAAATTGCTCTTCTGAAGCTCTGGTATTAAATTCGCTGCACTGAGATGGGCCGCACTTTTGCTGACTGTATCTCCCCTTACACTTCTGCTGAGCCTCTTGCGCTTGACCAGTGGCCGTCCCATGCAGATCTGAGGAGTGAGTGGGCACCAAAGAGTTCACGCAAAGGACACCCTGTGCCGCACAGGCGCATCGGACCCTGCCTCTCTTTGTCTCTCTTTGTCTCTCTGTGTCTCTGTATGGCTCTAACTCTATCTCTCTCTCTATCTCTCTCTCTCTCTCTCTCTCTTTCTTCTCTTTCTTTTCTATCTTTTTTCCCATCGCCATCCCGGAGGTTCAGCTGGGCTGAGGGCGAGCTCTCTTTCTTTCTTTTCTCTCCCCCTCTCTTTTTCTTTTCTATCTCTCCTTCTTTCTCTCCCTCTGTGGTTTTTTTTTTGAAGACTGCTACGCCGAATTATCACAGCTGTAGCGATACCCACAAAGCGGTCATTACTTCTGATGTCTGAAAAGATGGGGAGAGTAATTGCTGTTTGAACTGAGGAGAAGGCCCCGTGATCAGTGGCACACTTGCAATGAGGTGAAGAGGGTCTTGCCATTTCCAAGAAGGATCTCTCAGATCTCTCTCTCTCTCTCTCGGCAGCTGTAGGTCTCCAAAAGAGATCCGCACCTCTGCGTTTTCGAAAGTTGACCTCAGTGCAAGGAGTGCAATGTGTGGAGTGTTTTGGTTGGCCTCCTGCCATCTCTTGCCATCTCTTGCCATGATATCTGCCATGAGATTACCTCCGTTTCTCAATACTGTGCGTTGCGCGTGGTTTGGTTTGGTATGGTTTGGTCCTCCGTTCTGAGGTCGAGAAGTTCGCGGGAGGGAAAAATGGAAGGAGGCCCCCAGGATGTATTTTGGTCCCCTGGGTGACATGTGACTACTGGATCAAATGTGTCAAGTGTAGGCTTGGATATTCTGCGGAAGCACGCGTCTTTGTCTCGTAATCTCCTGAGTTACGCAAACCAAAGATTGCACCCTGCACTTTGACGTTGGCTTCCTTGATTCAATAGGACCTTTCTCCGGCATCCATGACACAATGTTTTTTTTTTTAATCTAGATTGTGCACACATTGTATGTGTTTTTGTTTTTGCAAGTATTGTGTGGTAAAAAAGGAAATAATGAGATGGGTGGGGGGCAAACGTTTTCAAGATTTCTCTAAATCCAGCATCTAGAAATAAATCAGGGAATCCTGAGCATTCCTGGGTAGCATCCTCTTTTCGAATCCCGTTTTGGCATCGGTGAAACGTCTGTTTCCACGAGCAAAGAAATCATCCGGGAATCAGAATGCCAGGTCTCGCAAGCACAGCGGTGCTGAATGCCAAGGGAAGGAGGGAGCTATGGGGAAACTAAGGCAGGCTGCGGCCTGGATTTAGTGATTTGGGAAGGGAAACTTTCGCATCAAAATGTCTGCTGAGGTGCTTGCGGTTGGGTAACTACAGTACTCCTTGAATGACGGGCTGGGCTTGCTCAGGCTCCCGAACAAATGATCAACTCCATCACCATCCACCCTGCACGACAACCAGTATGCACGCGCACTCCAAGTATTGAAGGATTCAAAGTAACAAGCTTCATTGAAGTCAAGCCGGGTCAATTCTGCTGGAGATGTGGCATATCATATCTGCTACATTCTGGTACTGCCTCACCAGCAAGGCAGCCTTGAACCACTGCTCGTAGACTTGTCCGCAAAGCCGGTCAGGGCTGCCCTCAGTCATGAAAAAAACCAGCGGCACCAATCAGCAGCCAGCCCTGGTCATCTTTCCTTACTCTTCATGTGGAAATAGGAGGGCGCATACTGCCCATCCAATAAATTCCAATAATGGCAATTATTTTCTCTCCATTCCAGCCAAACTTCGATCATTAGATCGATGATTGCGGAAACTATACAAAACTTCTGTTTACACAAATATATATATATATATATATGTCTTATATATATATGTATATACATCATTATACATCTATATAACCATATGAGATATCTATATACCCTTTCTAGGCGGTACACCGGCTGTGGATCCCAGGCTGCCCACTGCCAACTGCGGCTCCCGGCGCGCCATGCACGGGAGGTGGCCTCGGTGAACGGCGCGAATCAAACAACGCCATGGTGACATTGTGGGTGCGGTTGGGTGCCGATCTACCTATCTATCTGCGAGTCTATCATCCATATATCATCCATATATATCATCCATATATCATGCATATATATGATGCCTATATATAAATATATATATCTTTACCATAGTAGCCCATCATCCGTATTTGCCTATCATAAAGGATCATGACCTTCCGTCTTTCTGTGTTCTGATCGGTGTTTTTCCGCGCCTGGAGGCGGTCTTCACGTGGGCATCCACATGCAATGCACGTGACCTATTGGAGCTGATCATATCTGATCCTTCCTGGCATGCAGGATGTATGACTATGTATGACTCAAGCAAACGAACGAAGACAACACCAAAGGACATGTAAAGGACATGTGTACTTTGCATTTTCTCACATCATGCCAACTTGTCCACTTAAGAAAAAACGTTGGAACTGCAATGACGAACAACAGGCTCTTCAACACCTTGTTAATTAATGCTCCTGTTGCGGATTGACCGCCCACAAAGAGCGTGTAGTACAACGTCTTACAGGTACCTGCTTGATTCTGTTTGAATTGTAGTGAAATCTACGGGTGGTGTTTTGTTGAAAATAAGGACTCAATACAGGATTGCGATGTATATAAATAAATGCAAAAAATATGTATGTGTGTGTACGGTAAATAACTATACAAACATATTATATTGCGATGTTGAGAGTCGGTAGTTCGGATTCAAAACTCTGTTTGAACATGAGGGGCCACGAAAGTCCAAAACGATCCAAAACGCCTGACACGCTCTCATCTTGTCGTTGTCGTCGTCCGTGGTTTGTTGTTGGTTTTGGTTGTTCGTTGTTCGTTGCTTGTTGGTTGTTTGTTGTTGTTTGCTGCTTTTTGTCTTTTGTTGTTGTTGTTGTCGTTGCCGTCGTCGTTGTCGTCGTTCTTGTTTTGCGTTGTCTGTTGTGCCATGACTGCCAGGTGATGACAACATCGCGCTTTTGCCGCTGCCAAGGAGCTCTCTGACCCAGCCTTGCGCGTTCACCGCTCCCTCAGGAGTGACTTTTGGATTGCTTGGGCGCCTGACAAGGGGACAAGCAGTGCGATTGCCCATGGTCATTGCCCCACAAAATCGCGGGACCCAACGAAGCGTTCCATAGCATTCCCAAACATGCTCATGGAGGAGTCTGCCAAAAAAGAATAAAACTTCAAAACTTTGGAGGTTTTTGAGATTGGAGATGGCCATGTCTAACCATATGCCATGGCAACGCCAGGATTGCGCAGTGCGATGACGACGATGACCGCTCCTGCCACGTCCTGCCACAGGTCCGTTCGCATTGGAACCGATCGCCAAGGACCTGAGGCCGCAGTCTGAGGCCACACCATTGCAACTTCCACCTGTACGAGTTAGTGCCACATGTTGGGGACAAGCATTAAGCATCAAATAAATTCAAATACATTCAAATACATTCAAATACATTCAAGTATGTTTTCAAATGTTCGAACTACCAAACAGCAACTGGCTTCTGGAGATAGCTTGGAGGCCACTGTTGGGCGTAGCACTAAATGTTGGCATTCTTCTCATATTCTCATGGGATCCGTGGTTGTGATGGTGAATGATATGAGGGTCTAATACTTAATGAGATTCTTGGAGCCACATCCAGGGGTAGCCAAAATGTTTTTTTTCATTTTGTTTTCATTTTTTCCGTTTTGTCTGACAGGTGTTTTTTGTTTTGTTTTTGTTTTTTTTTCGTTGTTGTTTTTCATCTTGTTTTCATTTTGGTTTTCATATTTCTGGCATCTACACTGAGAATCCTCAGCTGGATGAAACCAGCCAAAACACAGCAAATCGAAAAAAAAACGAAAACGAATCGAAAAAAACCTGAAATATTTCCTCGAGTTTTTTTAGTTTTTGCTTTCTGGCATCTACACTGAGAATCCTCAGCTGGATGAAACCAGCCAAAGCACAGCAAATCGAAAAAAAAAACGAAAAAACATGATGACAATTCTTGAGAAGCCATTTGAAAAAAAATGAAAATTATGCGTTCGCTATTTGAAAAAAATGAAAATAAATTGAAAACCGAGCATGTCCAAAAACGAAGAAAAAACGAAAAAATAAAATACGTGTTGATTTCCAGCCTGTGGCTGGCCCGGTTTCTCATAAACTTATGGTTCACTGGGAAACAGATCACCCTTCTTGGGGCGTAAACCATTCCGGTGTGGTCTTTCGTAGCACACTAATGTCTTGGTAAAGTGCTTGCCAAGCTGTCCAGCTTGTTGAATGGTCGTTTTATGGTTCATCGTGTTCAATGCCGGTTACATTTAGGAACGCTTTGTGACAGGTCCTGGGGTGCCTCAACTCAGCAGCTTGCAACCAGTTATGATCCAATTGGTGCTGCCCAGGTGGGTGAACATCCCCAAGGAATGCCGTGAGCAACGACGCAAGCATAACCAACAACTGACATTGCTTGAGATCACCATATCCATCCACACCAGTGAGCTATGGCAGCGTCAGCAGCGCAGTGGAGGCAGCGATCCAAGCTCCTGGCGGGTCTGAGGGCCTGAGCCGTCAAGCTGAGACGACTGGTTTCACTGTCATCATCGGTCATCGAATCATTCTTTTTTTTGCCGGGGCATCCAGGGGTTTGCCATGGTTTGCCCTAAGGCTGGAAAACAAGCAGAGTTCATGTTGATCAACGTGTTAATTAAGCTATCTAATAATCTAGCATGCTTGAGGATTGATTTGGCCAAGCATAGCCATTAAGAATGGTTGGAACATGTTAGAAGAACCAAGGCCAACCATAATTTTTGTGAGATATAAAATCATAACCCACCCAAAAACAATCAACAACAATAACCAAAACCAACCAAAACCAACCATTTTCACGATTCTCTTGAGACATAGCTGGATTCCCCATCGCGATCGCTTTCGGACTGGGTCTTGCGCTGTCGGCTTCCTTTCGAAGGACGGCGTTGTGTCCGAAGCGACCTTCTGTTGGAGCGATGTCAAGGGGGAACCAGCCACCATGAACCACCGCTTGAAGCAGTGACAAAAGCGATGGCAGGTAGGTTGTACACCAAAAAGCTGTTGTCACGTACCATTAGCATCCATTAACATCCACAAATTCTGTCACTTTTTGAGGGGCTTGGATATTGGATTCTTCAGATTCATCGTGATACTGACTTAGAGGTGTAGATGTGCAAGCGTGCGCATACATAAGAGGTTGGCAAACGCAGGACTTCACTTTGATAATATCTCTCTCTCTCTCTATCTCTTGTCTTCCCACCAATTCCACCAAGTCTTTGGCAAAGATCCAACGCGTGGTCATGTCCAACCAAGTACACACATTTTGAATGCACGCACTTGGCTACGTAGCGGTCCTCCGTCCTTCAACGTTGTGCTACTCTTTGGATGCAGTTGGGGTCACTTTTGAGCTCTCACCTTCTGTGACATCCGGCGATGTTTTTGGGCACCTGTCAAATCTCCCTTTCGCATTCCTGAACGCCTTTGAATTTTGAGGGGTGATTTAAAGCAATGAAATGGCGGTGGACTGCCCACCGCAGAATGCTCGCTGTGAAGTGGAGGAATGACCGTGGCAAATGTGTTGGTGTGTGGTGCAATCTGAATAGTTGGACCGGTGGTGAACCATAGCTGACTATAGTTCTAAAATGTTCTAAATTAAATGATGTTTATAACAATCATAATGGCCGCTAATCAACCCCATTGATGGCTGACACCTGTCCATAGCGGCCAAGGGTGATCAATGTTCGGCCAGGCGGCTAGATTATTTATGGATGTTAACATGGAATGTTGGGAAACAATGAGCAAAAGAACGTGGTCTTCTCATTGGCTTTGCCCTCATGGACCTACCGCTTCGCGGCTGGGAAAGTGTTGCTTGGACACGGGTCACGTGAGGGGAGTTGACCGATTGAATGGAGGTTACCTTGTGGGGAGGATTCGAGATAGATGAAACTTAAAGAAAGCCAATCTGATAAATTTCGTGGTCGCCAGCTCCAAATGGCCACACCCAAAGTTGCAAAGCTCCAAATGGCGTAAAATAAGTGCAAGATAATGCAAGACAGCACCAAATCACCACTTTGCACTAGCAATGGCCAGCATCACAATCAAGCCAACAAACTACGTAATTCTCAAAGCATCTAACATGAAAACATCTGCCAAGCTGAAACTTTCATGCGTGCTATGACTATCACAAGCCCCTAGTATGCTACAATGCCTCGAGGAGTTGCATCCAGCAGAATGCAGCAGTCCGCGAAAAGGGCCCAGGATGGTCCAGAATGGTCCAGGTACGGTCGCAAGGGATTTCACAAGGTCAGAAAGTGATGGAACCGAAATTAGCTTGTACTAGCTTAACATCATGCTTTCTGCCTGCTCTGTAGGTACAAGCTTCATGCTAACTCCAAATCGCTCCTCCTTTGAACGGACATGACCCCAAACAGCTCTTTAGCTCCCCCCTGATCACCAATAGGCCTAATAGGCCCACTGTCCTTCCCATTGTCCTTCATGTTCTCACCATCAAATTCAACTTCCATCCACTTCCACACCTCCATCATCCCGGTCATACGTCTGGAGAGGCCGAGCCACGCGTTCGCAGTGCCCTTCTTCGGTGATGATGCCTCAAAGCACGCCAACTGTGGGAAATGCTGGGCTGGGAGATGCTGGGAGGTCCCCCAGCCTCCAACTCCTCATGGGACATGGCGACCCATCACATGGGACGATGGACGGTGGATGCAGCTGTGGTTTATGATAGCAGCAGCTTGTTGGATGTTGGTGTGCGGTTGGTTGATGTTTCTTCATGCTGGTACGTCCGTCACGCATCAATCAATCCCAGAAAACACGTCGGGAATCCTGATCCTGCTTTCCTTTCGGCTGAAGGCGATGCGTGCCTGTCACTCCTCTGTTGGCCCAACATCTGGAATGTCATGCGCATATTGTTAACTTCTTCAACAATGTTCTGGCTATCCCAGAAATCTCTTGAGACTGAGGTTGCAATGAAGCATGGTAATAACTGCAGCTTCTTGCGACAGTTCTTTTGCCGATATTGGGTCCATGCTCTTGACTCCGCACATCCAAACATGTTCCAGCGCACTTGGAAGCCATTGTGCTGAGTGCTGCGCCCAAAAGATTTGACAGCTGAGGTTCCGTGGTACGGATTTCACGCGTATCTTTTCAAATTTGAAAGCTTCAAGAAATCTCACTTTCTTGAAGCTGCCTGGTATGAAGAACTCTCGTGCTGTCTTTGGAATCATCTTGCACCCTTACTGTCTCCAATGAGTTTTCACTGACATGTGCAGCTCAAATCAAGATAAGTCCTAAAGTCCTAAAGACCACAAAGGGCTTCAGCTTCAGTCAACCATCTTACAGCCAAGAATCCTCTATGAACATCGGAAATTGTTGCAGCTGCTGTTTCCCTGCTGCGCTATCTTCCACGTTGCTGTTGAACAGTGGCCCCCTCTTAGGCACAAGTAATGGAACCATTGAACCCTTGGACACACCAGCTGAAGGCAGCCCAAGGTTCTTTTTGGACGTGGGGTCATCTTTCAAAGCGAGGTTCGGCGATGCAAAGATTCTGAGATGCCAAACAAAAAGAATCCCTTGGTGATGACTTTAGCTTATTTACCGTAACAAGAGATACAAAATGCGAATGAACAAATCTCGAATCTTGGCAGCAGCACAGCGCAGGGTTTCTCATCTTCTTCCCTCTTTCGCTGAGCCGTGTCCATAACCAGTGCGAAAACCCTGATGAATATGATAGCGGTTGCAATAATAATCAATCATTAATCAATAAGTAGTTGACTAGTGTACAGAAAGGTTAAAACTTAATAATCTGTAATTGCGCGCGTAATATTCTCAAGCTACTAAACCAGCCACAACCATCTGCATTCAACGCTTGGGTTTTCAACGCCGGGCAATACCAAAATCTGCGAATGGGAACGCCGGCGGGAAACCGTCCAGGATCATCTGGCGGGGATGAAAGGTTGGTACAGCAAAATGATATACATGCACTGATATACTACACAGCAAAAGTACATATGCATACGTTTACATACAATCTCTCTATTTCTGCAGTATGTTTATGTAGAAATAAACGCAAAATGCACAGTTGCATGGAGGAAAAACATGTCAATGTAGATATATAGGTATGCATATTCGGTCGTATTGGTATGCTCCATAAGTGATTGTGCACATAGAAATGTATAAGCATATTAGTCTGTGCCAAACTGATCTAAATTATCATACTTCCATTTCAATGTGTCGCATCTAGAATCATTTTGCCGAAGCGAATCAGTGACTATGCGACGACCCGTTTCTCCGCAGGACTTTGGCAAGTGAAAAGGACGGTTAAATCATTAACAAGCGCCACTCACTGGTCAATCTCACCAGGATGAACTTCATGGCAACCTGCGGCACGGCACGCCGGTCCTGGAGCTTTGTGCCCTTCTGAACTTGTTGAGTGTGTGGAGAACAAAAAAGCACTTAATGGCCTTGGTCTTGTTAGATTCTTCTCAATGCATTCCTCTGACCACCTGTGCTTCACTCCACTATGGGTCCCATGACCTGAACTTGGTCTGCTGTCACCAGGCTCCGCAACATCATTCAAATCATAAGGAGGAAATCCACGTGTCAATGGGCTGAGGCTGGATGGCTGTTGCGTCAAGGACAGGCATTGAAGAAAACTTCGTCAGTACCTTTATACCAACGAATCATCCTCACAGATTTCATCAACCAGGGTGGTTCTGGGGTCCCAAGACCTGGTCCCTCTGCAGCAAGATTGCAGGACATTCGATGTGGTCATGCTAAGGTGATGCCTACTGGCGATTTGAATCTCCAACGATGATTTTGGTTCTGGTGATGATGATGATGATGATGATGATGATGATGATGATGTTACGGTGGCTTCGGCAATCTCCACTGGCGCTGTGCCTCATTTTCGGCCTCTTAAGTCCATAGGACCACATCCTGAGCTGAGCACTTGTGGCAAACCGACGGGCTTTCCATCTGCCTGCTGAAATAATTGGAGCCTTTGATGCAGCCTTTGAATCCGTGTGAATCCTTGCTGACTTGCTGTAGGATGGCCCAAAGGTAGGTCACGGTCTGTCATGATCCATGCATGACACTGAATAATAGGCTTCCCTACCAATTCTTTTGGTGTAGTTATAGTGGCTAGTATAATTGGTTGGTGGTTTCAACCTCCATGAGCCAACCATTTGTTAATAATGACCAAGGAAAATCAAAAGTTGTCAATCAAACCGCCAACAAGAGGTTGTTTCAATTGTTGGTTATCATCCCCTATTATTAACCACTACTAACCATGGCTAAATAGTTAAAGCATAAAACCACCAACCAGTGAACTGGTTCACCAACATGCAGCTACGTCTTGTCCTGAAGGCTGGCATCAGCAGAGAGCTGCACCACTGGCTGCTGATCCACATGCTTGAAGTGCGTCTGGAGCAGGCTGCGACATGTTGACGTGGCTCGTCTGGTGCTAAATCTCAAAACACAAACTGCAATTTTGTGTTTTATTTGTGTATATATATGCATTACATATGTATACATATGAAATTTCAATGTAAATCAATAAACTTTCATAAATAAATAAATAATCATAAATAAATAAATAAATAAATAAATAAATAAACAAATAAATACATATATATAATATATATATATAAAAAAATAAATAAATAAATATATATATATTTATATATCAAAAAAGATATTGACACATACATCTATGTGCGTGCCTCCTCAAAGAAAAGACTGATCTTTGTGGAAATCGTACATCCCCAAAAACATAAACACAACCGCGGTCTCGAAGAGTCTTACTGATGAGCGGACCCTGCACACAGTTTGCAAAACTGTGGTGCGGAACTCATTGTTCAAGTCCAGGTGGCAAACAAGAAATAAATAGGCCAAACTTTTGAAAACTCACCTTCTACCACTGCGAGTCTTCACTTCAGAACTTGTCGGGAAAAACCCGGGATGGCTGAACTTCTCGAATGTTGTGCTGAGCGCCTTCGCGTGCACACATCTTTGCATGTCCCTCTCATTTCTCTCCCTCTCTGCGTATATAACATAGCACGTAGTGGAGCACTTTTTTCCTTTCAAACACTTCTCTCGTAACAATCTGTTTCATAATTTCTCTCTCTCTCTCTCTGTTTTTTTTGCATGCGGCATTCACGCACTGAGTTGCACAATGCACTTCATTGCTTGGCAAAATTGCATTGAGGATGTACAAGATTTGTCGGCTAGCAAGCGATCTTCAATTTCTCCCAGCGGTTTCCCTTCTGCGCGAACCACTGCATCGACACTTCCACAAGCTTGCTGGCAGGCTGCTCTGCCTCTCCAATAGCAAGTCAAGAACTTTCTGCAGTTTTGCCTCTGCTTTATCCAGTTTCCCTTGCTTCTCGAAATCCAAAATATGCTTGCAACAGCGATTTGCCAGAACTGCATGAGATTCGTCTGTCAACACCACATTCATGATCGCAATGATTTCCGTCATACATCGACTCTTCCGGCTCTCATCTGTCCAGCTTCTGACGCTTACCAGGAGTTCAGCTACTGAGTCCCTCCCAAGATGTTGATAGACTGAACTGCAGCACCTCAAAAGTACAATGAAAGCTTCATACCTGTCCGGGCTCAAACCTTTCGTCCGCGCAAGAGACAAGAGGTCAACGAGAAAAGGACGTCTCACACTTGGGAATTCTTGCACCATCATACCGCAAAAATTGGTTCCAAGCGCGGTGAGCACACGTTGTCCAGAAGAAAACCACTGCATCACTGTCGTCAGGAAGGGTTGCACCATCTGCGGATACCGGGCGTCAAAAATGCGCGATACCCTTGGAAACCTTCTGAAGCACAGCGCTCCATTTCGTTAGCACGGTCGGCATTGCCGCGATCCAGTGCGTAGGACCACGAAGAGAACTCAATCGCAGGATGTGTCTTTTTGCCAGTGCGTTGCAGCAAGGAATCAAAGTCCATCAGCTTGAGCAAATGAGCCAGCCAGATCTTTGAATTTGAGAAAAACGAGACACTGCGCATGTCTCCTTGTTCACCACTTCAGCTACCGGAAGGAATTCCAGCAAAATAGACCACGAATCTTCTTGCAACCATTCCGTTGGGATGTAGAAGTTGCCCTTCTTCCAAGGGATCATGAAGCTCCCCTAATGCCATAGAGCCGATCTCCTCATCAGGGGAAGGAGCTTGCGTCGAATCTGACGATATCCTCAGCGGTCTTTGGACAACCTTCTGGCCCTTGACATACATCTCTCTCAGAGCTGGTTTGCCAGCATGTCTTTTGGGCTCCTCGTTTTCAGGTGCCCGAGTCGACTCATCTGAGTCCACAGAATTTCCACCCAAAGAGCGCCTCCCAGGTGTTGTCCTTCTTGTCCCAATGACAAGTTGTTTTAAGACAACCATCTTTCTGAGAGAGCTCATTTTCAAGGCAACCCCGCAAACCGCGCGCCTCTTCGAGCTCTATCTTCAGGTTTTCTACTTCCTGGAGACCAACTTCTGTCACAGCCTCACTCCACCGGAGCTGTTCCTCCAGGTCACAAATCCGATCCAGACTTCCGAACCAACCTCTGCCATTCGACCCTCAAACGGCGCTCCTCTTCAAGCTCTACCTTCAAGTCGGCCAGCATTTCTTTCAAAAGCCGGGCTTGAAGCGCCTGAAATGCTTCATGGCCCCAGGGCAATCTAGCCTCCAAGTCCCGATTTCTTTCCACCAGGAACTCGATTTGGCGCTTCATTGTCGACCTTGGAGATGACTCCAACGACGACATTTGAGAACAAGTCGTCGGAGCACCTGAACAATCGTAATAACGTCCTTGTTGTCCGGGATTAAACGGAGCTGCCCATGGGTTCAAAGAAAAGACCGTCCAGGGCTCCTGCACGTGCTGATTCTGGTACATGCCAATCAAATTCCTCATCGCTGCCATGTGGCAGCTTAGTGGTAAAACGTGTTGTTGAGCCTACAGGAACCTGAGTCAATCTGATTAAATGGTACGGTATGGTCCAATGTCTGTAACACCAAAAGCAACTTGCTCTCTCCCTCTCCCTCTCTTTGCGTCAATGCATTCAAAGTTTAAATGCCTTTGTGGGACATGCGAAGATCCTTTTTTCGTCAGAGGCCCTTCGCAACATGCATTGGGTACATGTTTCGGGGCTCTCGAAAGCACTTAAACATCTGACTGCTAGGACTACAGCTTCTGTGTCCCAACAGCAGGTAGGTCTGGAGAAAATCTAAGTTACCTGCCTGCCACTGCCCCACTGTGCCTTGAGGTTCAGGAGAAGGTTGGTCATGAACTGCTGAAACCTGCATCCAAGGCATCACCATGGCAAGCCAAAGGGGTAGCTTCAAGTGGAGGAGACTCATGGCTCTGGGCTTCCGGGCTGGTAGATGCCGACGTGAAAGTGTCCCTGAGCCATCGCTTTCAAGAAGGCCCAACCTCACGACAAAGGCATGGCATGGCATGGCGTACGTTGATAGTGCCTATGCACCAGCATTCGCACAGCTGTTTCAGGCGATATGATGCCCTTGGAAGGGTTCTCAGTATTTACTTGGCTGCTTTCATGATTGTATGGCCTCATGTTGGGTGGGTTGGGATGTTAACGTTCACTTGCAACTACTACGAGTAACAATGTTGATGCTACCCAGTAGGTGGGCACTACGGTTTCAGCTTCCAATGGCGAAACAATGCATTGCTCATGACCGGCGCTGAGCAATCCTTGCCAAGCTGATTTTGAAGTTAAGAAAAACCAAGTGATTTGAGACACGTGGAGACCAAAGAACCTGGAAAACCAAGTTGTTTTCCACAATTGATCGCAAAATCGTAATTCTCCTTTAGCAAAACTGTCAACTATCCTCAAGCTTCATTCGCATGCCATGCAAAATCTACCTCTACAAAACAGCAGGATCATGTGGAACCCCATACAGCGCAAACTTTTGTGCAAAAGGCACGACACTATGTCAAATCTACTACCCTTTCATGGGGCATTGAGTCAACCGATTCCCTGCTTTACTTTAGCATTGTTACCTCCTTCCACAGGAACTTGCCAAACGAGCTGCAAACAAAGCTGTGATGACCTCCCTATTTTCAATTCCGTCAGTGATTGACCATTCTCAAGCTACCAATTCTCAATCATCGTATAGAAGCTATTTATCACAGTCATTACCAGTTGTGGACCATCATCAGCTACATCACCCGTTCTTAACCATTCTCCTTTCTTCTCCACCATCCTTCCTCATCCTTAATCACCAAACCTTCAGTCCCAAATTGACCGTGAACATTGCCGTGAACATCAACATCCATCAGCTCACCCATCATCATGACCCATCCTTCACGTTCATGTATGGCTGTGGGTCAAAACCCTTAGTCCCCCTGGTTCCCCTATCATTAACCAGCTTGTTTCCCTTGTTGTGTTTGCCTTGTTGTTGTTGTTGTTATTGTTGTTATTGTTGTTGTTGTTGTTGTTGGTCATTACCCCCATGAAGTTGGTTGGTTAACTGCTTGACCCATAGCCATATACAGCTGGTATATCCCCTATAGTTGCTAGTTGTTATCCCCTATTATTAACCATTAACCAGCTAGTCAACCACTGGTTGACCCATCAGCCATGACCTAAGGGCCACCATGGCCCGCTCCCACAGCTGCCGCTGCATCTGGATCCAGGTTTCCAGCTGAAGGCTCCTTGCACGGTACCCTCAATGGGAAACTCCGCGCACCACTCCTTCAGCCTTGCGGGGACGGGGCACAGGGGAGGTGATGAGTGACCCAAAGAAGCACGTTGGAGCTAGGGCAAATAGTGGGCATATCTAGGTACAAGTTGGTTTGAAGTTGCTCGATTGCGATGATTGAACTTGCTAAATAGTGGGCATATCTGGGTACAAGTTGGTTTGAAGTTGCGCGATTGCGATGATTGAACTTGCTAAATAGTGGGCATATCTGGGTACAAGTTGGTTTGAAGTTGCGCGATTGCGATGATTGAACTTGCTAAATAGTGGGCATATCTGGGTACAAGTTGGTTTGAAGTTGCGCGATTGCGATGATTGAACTTGCTAAATAGTGGGCATATCTGGGTACAAGTTGGTTTGAAGTTGCGCGATTGCGATGATTGAACTTGCTAAATAGTGGGCATATCTGGGTACAAGTTGGTTTGAAGTTGCGCGATTGCGATGATTGAACTTGCTAAATAGTGGGCATATCTGGGTACAAGTTGGTTTGAAGTTGCGCGATTGCGATGATTGAACTTGCTAAATAGTGGGCATATCTGGGTACAAGTTGGTTTGAAGTTGCGCGATTGCGATGATTGAACTTGCTAAATAGTGGGCATATCTGGGTACAAGTTGGTTTGAAGTTGCGCGATTGCGATGATTGAACTTGCTAAATAGTGGGCATATCTAGGTACAAGTTGGTTTGAAGTTGGGCGATTGTGATGATTAAACTTGCTAAATAGTTGGCATATCTAGGTACAAGTTGGTTTGAAGTTGGGCGATTGTGATTCTTGAACTTGGTAAACAGTGGACATAGCTAGGTACAAGTTGGTTTGAAGTTGCGCGATTGCGATGATTGAACTTGGTAAATAGTGGGCATATCTAGGTACAAGTTGGTTTGAAGTTGGGCGATTGTGATGATTGAACTTGCTAAATAGTGGGCATATCTAGGTACAAGTTGGTTTGAAGTTGGGCGATTGTGATGATTAAACTTGCTAAATAGTTGTCATATCTAGGTACAAGTTGGTTTGAAGTTGGGCGATTGTGACGATTGAAATTGGTAAATAGTGGGCATATCTAGGTACAAGTTGGTTTGAAGTTGGGCGATTGTGATGATTGAACTTGGTAAACAGTGGACATAGCGAGGTACAAGTTGGTTTGAAGTTGGGCGATTGTGATTCTTGAACCTTGTAAATAGTGGGCATATCTAGGTACAAGTTGGTTTGAAGTTGGGCGATTGTGATGATTGAACTTGGTAAACAGTGGACATAGCTAGGTACAAGTTGGTTTGAAGTTGCGCGATTGCGATGATTGAACTTGGTAAATAGTGGGCATATCTAGGTACAAGTTGGTTTGAAGTTGGGCGATTGCGATGATTGAACTTGCTAAATAGTGGGCATATCTAGGTACAAGTTGGTTTGAAGTTGCGCGATTGTGATGATTGAACTTGGTAATAGTGGGCATATCTAGGTACAAGTTGGTTTGAAGTTGGGCGATTGCGATGATTGAACTTGGTAAATAATGGGCATATCTAGGTACAAGTTGGTTTGAAGTTGGGCGATTGTGATGATTGAACTTGCTAAATAGTGGGCATATCGAGGTACAAGTTGGTTTGAAGTTGGGCGATTGCGATGATTGAACTTGGTAAATAGTGGGCATATCTAGGTACAAGTTGGTTTGAAGTTGGGCTGTTGCGATGATTGAACTTGCTAAATAGTGGAAGTAGATTTCGTTGCATTTGATCCCCTTTTCGTTTTAATTGATCCCCCATGAGCTTCGATGATCATTGTTGTTTAGCCGCTAACCCCATAGCTGTTTCGGCCATGGCAGACCGAAAACGGTTCATCTCTTCGCTGGTTTCCAGCCATGGTGCTTCTGAAGCATCTGGGGCATTAACTGTGAGTTCCGTTGTCAACTTCTCTGTGGAGAAGCTCAGGGAGTTCAAAGGAGCTAGGCTTGCAGTTGAGAGTTTCAAGCTGGAAAGAGAAAAACCCAGAAAGAGACCAAACTATGATAGCTCAAAGCGGAAGTTTTATTCCAACCCTACTGCTCGGGTGTCGTAGCTTCCCTGCATTTGGTGCACAGAGAAACAAAAACAGTTGTCCATGATGGTAAACAATTGATTCCAATGGTTTGTGTTGGTAAGGCATTCAGAAAATGGCCAATGCCCTGACCGAGTTCGAGGATTGCTTGCTAGACCCATGTGCGCTTGTGAGGGCCAAAGGTGTTTCACAAGGTTTGCAAAGTTGGAGAGGGAATTGCTACAATTTCTGGAGCTGTACTGGGGCTTGGAAAAGCCAGCGCAAGATGACTTTGACAATGACTTAGTTTGATGTTGATGATGTTGTGCATTATTGCATAATCACACTTATAGCAGTCCATGACTATTACAACCACATCCCTGAAACTAAGATTCGATTCGTGATCGATGGAAAACCGACGGGGCAAAGATCATGGAGATTGCTTGACCAGAAGGTTTCCAGGCATTGCCTGGCCAAGCTTTTGGGGATTAGACCTCAACGTTTCGCAACGGTTTCAACTGGACATTTTGACCGGAGATATCGATGTTTTGGCGCTGACTCTCAGCAAAACATTGCTTCTGATTGTTTCAAAATTCAATGTATTTCACCTGATAGCTTGTCATGGTGTATACATCCTGTACTTCTTGGAATTCTAAGGATAAGAAAAGAGCTGCCATCAAGTACCAACAGCTGGACATGTTCTTCTTGAAGGTTTACATCGAGCAGGGTGGGATGCTACCGAATCAGCCATTTGTTTGAATCTAGCCAATCTAATCAAATTGTTGCTATCAAAATGCCCACAGCCCTCAGGAGTGCATTGGCTTTTACCTCAGCCTGCTAAGGTTCAAAAGGGCAGCTCGATTGAGGGAATCCGAGAAAACCTCCCTGGGAAAGGAATCGGGGAAAGTTGTGGCATCATTGAAACAGGCGAAAGGTCTTGATGATGATGATGATGGTAACTCAGCGCATTAATTTGGGAACTTAATTTTGGATGAATTCAAAAAATGAAATAATGTTTATTTTCGACCTGTTGCCACACCTAGGATCAGACATCGATTCTGATGCTGAGAGCGAGTTGGAAGGCAAGGATTACCCTGAAGCCATCGAATCCGACCTTGAACTGAAGATGCATATTATGGGGAGCAAGATGCTGTGGACACAGTCATGGGCTTACTTGTTTGCTACAGTAGTAACTATGGTTTGTTAATGCTCACAACTCATAACTAACCATTGGTGCACTGCTCATAACTAAGTTTGCTCAGGATCGTGGAGAGTAACTACGGGAGGACACCATGCGACCTTCCAACACGATATTTACCACCTGGAAGCCTGAGACTACTCCACTGCCAATTTCCAAAGAAGGTATCGTTCCTTGATCTCAAAAAGTATGGAGCTTCTCATGTCAATGGGACGCCAACATGTTTGCTGCTTCATGTTTGAAGATGTTTCGATATAAGGTACTCTCACTTTGTTCGGCGATACCGCAAGTGGTCCAACATCATCCGCTTCTCATCCCCCACGAACTTCCCTTGCTGTGATGAGTGCCAATGCTACAAGGAGGCTTTCTCTGATAGCAAAGAAACCTGTCATAAAGTGCAACTAAATTGTTCAGGAGTAGTTTTGACAGAGTGACATAGCCTGTAAAGGGTCATTTTGTTCAAACCAAGGACGCCCTGGACAAATTCACCATCGCTCGACAATATAAATCTCACATTCAAGCTGTTGCAGATGACCGCCATTTAGAGGCCTTCTTTGAGGCTGGTGGTGGATGAGATGTGATGGGTGACCTCCAAGACAGAAGTTAGTTACTCATGTCGCGCTACAGTAAATCTTTGGTTCAGGCTTCTGATCCCTTCAGTGCTGATGATACAGCTTGCCTATTCATCCACACGGACACGTGGCTTGAAAAAGTGTGTGCTCAAGAGAATCGAAGAGTTTGTTTGAATTTAGCTGTGTTTCAGAGTTTACCGCTCTTTGTTGCACATCATCGTTTGCTATGGGTTGTAAGTTGCTGTCAATCTTAAGGACGGCATGGATCAAGCCAAGTTCTGTATACCACGAGTTCGTTCAGGAATTACAACTAAGAGCATGGCGAAGTACGAGCGTCCTCGAGTAAAAATTCAAGGATGTTGGCTTCATGGAGTTCTTCTTTCGTTGCATATCGTTGATGTACGCCAATCGGGCGACGCCAGTATGGTGGTTGAATGTTTATCCAGAGACTTGGAAAAAATGCACAGGATATGTCAAACAAAAAATGTCAGCCCACCACGTCGAATGATGTTGTGGGTTACTTGGTTGCATACATAAACCTTGCAATGTTCTAGTTTGAAACATTTGTTTATGCTTGTCCATTGTGCATTTCCAAGCGGGTTTTTCCAAAGTGGGTTTTAGCTTAGGTTGATAACACGGTGAAAGAGTGCGAAAACAACACCTTCCTGAAGTGGTTGGCTTGGGTGCTGCTTCAGAAGGGCATGGACGTCACTGGGGTGATGATGTCGAGAGTGGGCCACACCCACAACAGTTTAGGTCCCTCGGATTAAACTTTTAAGACAGAACCAACTTGCCATTGCCCTTTTCCATTGACAGGATCAGTTTTCCACAATCATCACACAATATGATGTCCGAATGCCCTTGCACTGAGACCAGATTTATGGTCTGATATCCAGATCTCTGAAGTTTGTGGACGTCATGGTCGATGATGATGACATATGCCGGAAACTTGCTTATATGTGAAACGAACCCTCCAGCCTGCCACACACCAACATGTTTTTTCCCAACCCGCTTCAGGAAACTCCAGATCATCCTCGACAAGCTGTGCTTACAGAAGTGGCTGGGAGCTGCTGAGGTGAGCACTGAAGTTCTTCGCAGTGTTAGACCGTGGAAGGAGTGGTTTCTTGGTTACTAGCAGCTGGTTGATATCTCATATGACAAGTATCTGGGTCCAAATATAACATGACATGGAACCAACTAAGGCTACAGCGGGCACCGGTGACTTTGGCAGGAGGGCTCAAAGATGATTCGACTGGCAACCATTCATTTGTGTTCCTACGGCGAAGAGGCTAAGCAACCATCATTGATTCTGACCTATGTACTGTCATGGACTGTTTACATTGAATATTATTGAATTGCTCACTGATTCAGTCACAGCTCAGCACTTTGAATCGTGTCAGACGCGCCGCACGGGATCAACATCGTGGAAGAGGGCCCGGGGAAAAATGACTGGGGACAATCACCAAACGATGTCATTTGTTTGGTGAAGCGTTTCGCCTCCGATCCAGAATTGGCACAGGAGCTTCCTGGTTAACCAATCAATCATGTAGGGCTTCAGGTTTCACCATGTGATGACATGTCATTGTCACTGTCATGAATGTTCCCAGGACACTCTTTCAACTCATTCAAGCTTTGCTTGACTCTGGCAGGAGCCGGTGCTTCTGTTTCCTGCGTGCTTCATGGCACTGGTGGGCGACATCCCAATGACACCTCGGCCTTTGAAAGTGTTTGATGCTGACAGAAGGAAAAAACTTTTAGATCTTGCAAACTTCTTGTTGCAGGGCCAACCGGTAGAATCAACAGAAAGGACTGTGAGATTCCTGGTTAAAATGGCTAATGTGTCTCACACCTCCGAACCTGTGCCAGTCTTAGATTGGCTTTCTCACAATGTTCGAACAGATTTTGACGTGCTAGCACATTGGGACCCAAACCATTGTGCACCAATGCAACGGTTGTTACCTCAAATGAGGTTTACTGCCAGACTACAACGAAACCGTTGAAAACAAACAGAGTTTCATGCCACTCAGTGCCAAAAGGCTTCCGTTAAGCTGCGACAAACAAATTGTGTTGTTGACTCAGCCTTTGATTCAACCACTCAACTTGACAGCCAGTTTGGAAAATTCATAGCGGCCTAACTAGTGTGTTTGCTCACAGGTAAGTTGGGTTCGGTCGTACATCCCTGTGTGTACTTCTGGGCGCTGTGCAGCTTGCAATGGCATCCACCGATGTGGAGTCGGATGACGGGGAGAGGACCCTCAATACATGAGTTTGTTTGGATGATAACACAAGTCCCAATACAAAAGATGTTCATCAAACTTCTCACACTTCAGATCTAAACAATATTGCATCAAAGCTGGAACAAGAACTTTGATGTGATAAAACTGTTTCCTACCATGCCTCCAGGACGCGCAAGAAGCACAAGTCTTGGCACCACCATCAGGACGGTCGCTGTGAAACAGTGCTGGCTCCTTCAGTCGCTCACGTCGTCAGGATTCCGACTGGTACACGCCTTCCAAATGGACGGATGCCCAACCACCCGATTGGTATTGGGAGGAATCCAACTACGATCCCAACTGGCGACAGGCCAGGGACATTTGCAATGAGTTATTCAATTTGATTTCATGGTTTCAAGAACTTATTCTTGAACACATGTCCTTTGATGACCTGTCAGGAGGCTGAGGCTCGCTATCGGGTGTGGTTCTCAATTATCACTCAACCGGTCAGTGCTTCAAAAAAACATGGCATCAGTGGTCCCAATGACAGTGACTGTGTGGCCTAGGATTCCCTCCGTTCAGCTCCATGGTCAAGAGTGAAGGATCCTGGTTTTGACAACACATGAATCAAATTGATTTGTTAAACTTGTGCAGGACTTTCTTCACTTTGGTCAGCCGAATCCTCGCCCCTCCCAAGAAGCCATCAGCACCTGGAAAGCTGAACAATGGCAGGACCACTGATCCTTAGTTCAAATCATGTCAATCACATGTTCGACTTGTACCCTGTCAACAGCAGGATGATGAGTACGAGCAGGCCGATGACAAGACGAAGGACGAGTGGCAGCATCAGAACACCTGGCAGCAGGACACCTGGCAGCAGGACACTTGGCACCAGCAGGACACCTGCTGGCGGCAGGACAATTGGGAGCAGCAGGATGGTTGGCAGCAGCAAGGCGAATCGCAGCAGCAGGGCGATTTGCAGCAGCGCAACAAGTTCAACGACTGCGCAACGAGTGGACCAGAGGACAGAGTCTGACAGCTATTTCAGACTTCCTAGAATCATAACATGACTATGTGCCAAGGAGACACCTGAGAAGACCCCCACGCCGGCTGTCGACGTGTACGATTCTGATGAAGAGAAGGCCAGCAAACTTTGCATTTGACAGCTACACATGCTCACCTTGCGTGAGGTAAAGACACCGGAGGAGTTTGCAGAAAAGGTGATCGACGAGGCTGGACTCACTGAGAGTTTTCAAACCAAACTGCCCATTATTCCCATGTTGCAGGTGATGCTTATGCTCGAGCACGGCGATTTGACTTTTGAGAGCCTGGTGTACAAGATGGCTGGGTTTCTGGATAGGAGCGCTGCGCAACTTTCTAACATGAAAGAGCGGCTAATGGAATGACTCCATGACCAACCGGCGCGATGAAGTTTAAAAACAATGTGACCATAACAACTTAGTAGCTTTGGCATTCTGCAATTTGGATCAATCAGTGGTATGCATAGTGACAGTTGTATGCAAAAATCAAGTCAATGGCTGATGTTTGATCATGCATGGTTGTTGACTTTGGTCCAAGCTTTTTTCTTAGCGCCGCTGCTTCCATTTGTGTAACCCTTGCAGCTTTACGTAGCTGGACAGCAATATGAGGCATATCCCAAGCATCTTTCGCTTGCTTACCATGGGGCCAGTATCAAGACCTGGGCTTCCCTACCTTCTCAAGGTCAATGCCGTCGGTGAAAGCTGCTTTGATCGTCATCCTGGCAACGGACAAGAGGCTTGCTGACAAGTAATTCAGTTTCCTTTAAGTGAAATTGTTGATCACACATCTTTATCAGGCAGGTCAAGAAGACTGTCAGCAAGAACAAGAAGGACAAGGTGAAAGTTCAAAAGGGTCAGAACAGGACCGACCAATCTTTCATGTCAGTGGTTGTATTGAATGAGTTTTGATTGCAATGGTTCAATTCAAATACATCGATGTCAGTTTGGCCGTCAGCCAGGAAGCGCTATCCTAAAACGAAGATTCCCAAGCCGGGCCCGAATGACCCTGCGGGACCCCGCACAGTTCCTGCAATGTTTCGTTGGGCTCAGCAGTTCTTAGAACGACTTGCTAATGCCTATGGAAGAACAGCTGTTGAGAAGAAACTGCAGAAGTGGAATATGGATGTTACTACTTGCTTCAGTGGCATTGGATGTGCAGAAACGGTGTTGGACCCAGTGGTTCTATTCGAACTGTCAATTGTTCATTTCTCAACATGTCACTGTACCAAAGTTCGAAAATGATAGGGAACCATAGTTGAGTTTAAATCAGCTCCAAGGCTGTCAACTGCCTGGACCATGCTGCCAGCAAGTTCACTTCGAAGAAAGCTTTGGCCTCGCATGCTCGGTCGCTCTGGGCACTGGAATGGGATGTCCACTGCCAGGAGGTCTTGAAGAAAACCCATAAGAACCTCTGTGTGTTTGGTGACATCATGGATATGGCCCCTGGTCAAAAAACTATGTTTTGCACTGCGCACCAGAAGCGTTGCCCTTGCATTGTGGTCAAGCGAAAGAACCGAATCTCAGCTTACGTCAGAATGATTATTGAAGAATTTGAATGACAATGTTCCACTACAACACTATCTAATGGGTGTTTGTTTCAGTGGGGTGAAATCCGAGGACTTCGAATGAACATCGGAGGTCTGCGGTGGGAGCTGGTAAATGAGATGTTGAACAAAACAAAAATTGAATTGTTTGATTTGAATTCCTTGTCCTTGACTCCTTGACCAAACAAACCATTGGTTGACATCCTCGTTCAACACTGGCAGGAGCTCCCTGCCAACCTTATTCTCTAATGGGCAATGGTCTGGGAGAGGAAGACCCCAAATGGGCAGTGCACCAGAAGTACTACAAGGTTGCGCCAGATTGCGCAGACACAGCTATCTTAGAGAACGTTCCAGAGTACAACATGGAGGAAGTGGTATCCCGTGAGCTAGGCCCAACCTGGGAATGCCAGACGGTTACCATCGATCCTCGCTTGTTCGGACTCGCAACGGCCCGTGCTAGGGTCTATGGTCTTTGCTGGAAGAAGGACTCAGTGAATGTTGACAGAATGTACTCGTTGCTTCAGGTTGTGGAATGCCTGAAGGCCCGTCCCATGATGGTTGCACGTGACTACTTTTGGAAGAACATGGGCCCAGCGCAATTGTCTGATGCAGATGCATTTAGGTTGCAATGAGTGTCAAGTTTCATCGACCAACATCAGTGAAACAATCCAAGAACACATCATCAGTTATATGGATAAATATGGTAGTGTTCCGAGGTTTTTACACCAGCCAAATCACCTTTGACTGAGGCCTCCAGCTTGCGTGACTACGAGGAGCTGGACAAAGAGTGGCAGGTGGCTGATCTGTCGCAGCTGTGCAGGAATGGCCGAGCTCGGTGCAATCCAGTGGACAACACTATGATGACACTGACAACGAACTGCAGTCGGTTGTATTCCAAGGCTGTGTAGTACAATCACACACAGTTTTTTAGTTTCAAGTGTTTCAAACTATCAAACATTTTGTTCATAGTAAGTGGAAATGGAATGTGTCATTTGTAACCGTGGCAACTCCAAGTCTGAAACCTTGATTTCTCGCCCTTGAGGCAGATGGCAGATGCATGTCAGGGGCAGAACTGGTTTGCTCCCATGTCCTCCCTGTGACGCCTCAGCAGTCAAAGGCCTGCGGATCACCATGCCTTGTCCTGAACCAGACGAAGGAGACTGCAGTTGTCCGGATGGCTGGCAACGCCATGTCAGTCCCTTGTGTGGGAGCTATCTTGTTGGCTGCCATCATGATGCTGGAACCGAAGGACACCTAATTACTATAATGTGGTAGCGCACGGCTGTGATTTCAATTCACTCTTGTATGCAATTCGAACCAATTCGAAGAAATGACTGCTGTTCTACAGAACACAAGCGATGCAACCGAAAATCAAGATGGAAAACTGATGGCTTGTTCCAGTGAAAGTGTCACTCTACTGCTGCTTTGCTTTGACCTCTCTCTCTTTCTGTCTCATTCTCTATTCCCAATGTCTTCGAATTAGGGTCAGAGTATGTTTGCTTTGCATCATTGAACAGCTGTGATGAAAAAATGGTTTCAACATCATTGCCTCCATTCGCAGTTTGATTGGAGTCAAAGGGTGGGATAGACTGTGCTAGAAACATGGGTAAGCGAGCTGCTCCGAAAGCCTCGCCGCCATCGGGGAAAGCACAGAGACTCAACCTGACGCCATGGGCAAACAAGATGTACAATTGTGCCCAGTACCTAGGCTAAATCAAATCTAGCAACGACAGTCAAGATTCAAGATGTCCAATTTGGCACTCGAAGTTGGAACCCTTGTTTTCCTCAGCAACATCTATTGCTCCAAACCCATATCATTGTGGCCCAGGAATTTTGATCCTATGAAAGATGAACATCCAGTACAATGGCTGTTGGACCATCTCCAGCCCTCATCCTATGAGCCTTTGCACAACTGGCTGGAAGAAGTTCTTGATGAAGAGCCTCCTCATCCATCCAATGTTATGATGCTGGACTGCGGGGGGTGACTAGTTTCTTATGTTAATCATCCTCCCTACCAGCACCTCCTTTCAGGACATGTCGCAACCACCACGTCAGCAAGCCTTTGATTTGCCAGTTCTGGCGTTTGTACCCAAAGCCCCGTCGGAGGGATTGCCTTGCCTGGCAGATTGGATGACGCATTCCACCTCCATCTGGAGCATCGGCTTTGAGGCCTGGCGTGAGACGGTCGAGTTCAAGTTCGTTTCCACCATCCCCGAAGGAGCTCGTGGTTTGAGCTTTGGATCAGTAGAGCCTGTGAAGGGAACAGGCCGGGTTTCAATTGTCCTGTACACCATCCTCTACACGTACATGGAACTCAGAGACTCCATGACTGATGAGGAACTGGATGAATTCAAGAAGTCCCTCTGCTGACTAAAGCAGCCATTTTTGGGTGACTTTGGGAATTCAACACATGGCAACATAGATGGGTCGTCTTTGGAACTTGTAAGTTTGCGATTTTCCAAAGGTGATGCTCTAGGTGCCAGCGTCGCCTTTGGGCACTATGAGTTGTTCCATAGGTGATGCTCTAGGTGAGAACGTCGCCTCTGGGGGCCATGGGTTGTGCGTTGCAGGGCCATGGAAACATACCAGATCCTATCAGGATACTGCAGAACATTGGTCAAGGGTGATGTTTTCAACGAAAACATCGCCTTTATATCAAAACATCGCCTTTGGGACACCCCCTCAACATGTCCAAGGGGTGATGCTCTCACCGCCAGCATCGCCCTTGGAACTTCGAAAACTTGAAGATGTCATAGGTGATGCATCTATACTACCCAACTATACCACTCCCCAAGGCCACCAAAAGTATGTAGTAGGGTCGACTACTGTCAAACTGATATTGCACCAAGTGGGATGATGGCAGTTCCCTTTCGGCGCCCACCTCCAACCAAAGTAGTTCGGCACTACTTTCACTCCTGTAAGTGGGGCCAGCAATTCGACAACATTCGATTTTGTTGTGGCTGAGGTTGGTTTGTTACAGCTCACCTTCTAGGTCTATTTAAATCATGCTGGGGCCAACAATTTAGATTTAAAGATCTTACCCTGCTGATGTTCCAGCCCACAACATGTTTTTGTTCGGTCAAGCCGAGCAAAACCTCAGTGAACATCACTTTCCCCTACCTGTTATGTAAGTGAACCATTTACACACACACAAGAAAAATAAGTTGCATGAACGTGAGCTAACCAAAATTAATCAACCCACGGGTTATTATGAATGGCTTAACAAGGTGGTCATGGTTCGAGGGGGTTCGGTCTGAACAAGGTTATTGGGCAAAAACCTTTGTCCTAGGTGGCTGAAGACAGCGGTGCGGTTCCAATGCGCCTATGTACCTCAAGCTTGCGACCAAGACTATGTCTGGAGACGTGTGCAAGTGAGCCAGGTGCAAGCTGAGAGGCAGAAGAAAACAGTTGTCCAAATGGCCATGATCTTCCATGCTCGCGCTGCAAAGATCACTCAGGACTTTGGCTGAGTGGTAGTTTCATTGGACATTCCTGGGGCTCAATGTAGAAATCATCAAACCAATGCCGAAAGAATCATAATGGTTATTATATCTCTATGTGACGATAACATATAAAATGTGAAAACAATAGATGGTTGTTTTGATGTATCAAGAATCATTGAGTATGGCAGCTATCACAAGCCTCTACCCCTTACGATGACATCATATCTATTCTGAGGCTATTTTCGTGATCAGGATTCTGGAAGTGACTACAAGACTTCGTGGCACGAGGCAATCGAGGAGTACAACTCCTACGGTCTGGCTTCCTCTGACAGCAAGCTCCAGATCGACAAGCCAACTGCAAATCTGATGTATGGGTTCAAGGATGGGTTGTCAATTGTTAATAGCACCTCAAGAAAAATATGGTTCAATACCACAAGTCAGAATAATATCTTAGCTTCGGTTCTGTTTTACTGTATGGGAGGTGTAGGTGGGGTTTGGTTTCCAAGTGTGAAGCTCCACTGTGAATCTCAAGACGGTAGGTGGGAGTGGCTCCAGAAGTTTGGTCGCTGCTTCAGAAGCATCTTCACGTCAACAAGTTCGAGCAAAGTGGTGGGAGGGTTCTGAATAAGTTTCAAACTCAGTCTGTAAAAAATGTCGCTAGCTCACCATCATTGTATTGTTTTATATGAACCAATGTTCAGTGATCAACCGTTTCAACATAATTTATAGTGTTCAGTTCAGCGATCATCTCTTCAATCCTCACCGCTTCTCGCCCCGTCTCCTCCCCTGGCCAGCTTTCCACCAATCGACCTTACTCAATGCTCGATGGCTTCTGGATGGGATCCCTTCTGGTGCGGAGGGGGTATGGTATGATGCTTTGAAGATGAATAGCGCGAAGCAACACATTTTCATCCAGCGGATCCTTTTCATTTTCGAGATTGCTAAGAGAAGGGCTGGAAAAGCACAGGTGTTGAGGATCAGCCTAGAGACTTGGGAGCTTGAGGCTGATGTTTGCTGTCTGGCTGGTGAGCTTTTGCAATCTATGAGATCGGCCAGGGATGAAAACAATTTGCTCAAGTTCGATGCCCAAAAGTTGCAAACTTTGGTGTCAAACATCATCGAAGGGTTACCAGGTTCAAAGCACCTTTATCAATGTTTTGCTGGTTTGTTTGACTCAAGAATCTTAGATAAAGAGGTAGGTGGAAATGTTTTTTGAATTGTTGGAATCGTGACTGTTTGCACCTTTATGTCAATCTTCAGTATGTAAAAAGTATAGCCATACAAACAATGAAACACAACATAACAAATCAATAAAACTTTGCAACATCATACTTTTAAGATGATTTCAGTGATTAACCGTTGTCATGGCCTTCGGCCATCCGGCAACCTGAGGGATTACCACGACGAGCTCAAGCCTATCGTGGAAAGCCGTGACCCCCACTTCAAACCAGAACATACAACATTGTGGTCTGAGAACTTGTGCAATCCCAATGGTACTGCGAACAATGGGCAGAAACTCATTGAAGATGCTGATGGGAAGATTGAGCAGCTTCAATTGTCCCAAAACAAGCTTCAATATGATGCAGATGCACTTTCGCTTGCTCGAGATGCTAGTCTTTTGGCAAACTTGTGGAAGCAGCAGTGTCGCAATGATCGTGCAAACCGAGTTGCACGAGTGATGCATATCAAACAGCAGAATGCTATTGGTTCGAATTTGGTTTGCCAGCACATGGACAAGAACTGTAAACATGTTGCTGGTACACTGAGTGATCTCACATCCGCTCTGGACAAGGCTGGATTTCAATTCCAAAGTTTTGGGGCTCAGATGCGCTCAATGTTCGAACGCTGACATCACAGTTGATAAAAGAAAGTAAGTTATAATGAAGGCTTTAGCATAAAAGCTAGTTACCCTGAATCTTTCTTGTAGCTATTGCCAGAAAAAAATTATGAAAACACCCAAGCCAAAACATGAAGGTAGACTCCTTTGATAAGATTGCTGGTAGGCCATTGACCAAGCCAAGAACGAGAATGCGAGCATGATCATTTGGGTGGACTACATGAAGAATGGAGTCATCAGCAAGGAGGAGCTGAACTGGACAACCCAGTTGATTGCCAAGGCGCTCAGTCGAATGCCGGGCCACGCAGTAGCTTTTGTCATCGCTCCTGCCAGCACTTCGGATCGAAGAGGTGGTATCAGAGAGGAGCTGAGGTGGGTGGTGAGTGCCAACACACAAACAGTTCTACAACAAGCAAGTTAAGTTCATTTGAAAGTTGATAAATATAAACAAAGTAATTTCAGTCTTGTGAATTCGGGTCAGGCTCATGCTTCCAACAATCGCAGCCCTCAAACGACAAACACCAATGTTTCATCAAATGACTTATTATGCTTCAGCCTGCAGGCGGGTGGAAAACAAACTGGATGCTCGAGGACTACATGCTGAATCAGTATATCTCCGATGTGATGAGCCCCCATCAGCCAAGAAAGTGCCACTAATGTTTCCTGCATGGATCATCTTCAACGATCAGATTGGTGATTCCAATGTTTGGTGGAACTGCCAGCTTCAACAGGACAGGTGCCTGGTTTACAAAAAGCATTCAATTTTCATTTCATGAAGCTTCTTGCCAATGGCGCTAAAATCAATGGCCGACCGGTGCAGTACCTGTCTATTTACCGGTACTTTCATTCTACTTTCATTCTGTTTAGTTTGCCAGCAAGCCTTTGTTGACATGGGTCATGGTGTTCTCTCAAGTTCAGGTGCCTTCGTGCCTTGCTGCCTTGGTCCCCGGAAAGCAACTATGTGGTGCCCAATGCTCAAACGTTGCATGCCTCCGAGGGGATGAGGCCGGTACATACTTCAAACAATTTTAAGCTAGACTCATTGTTGCTTAATGGCTTATCAATGATGTTCTATTGAACAATAGTCTGCCTTATGGCTTACGACTGGTGTTTTCCAATCAATGTTGTTGTAATTATGGTGTCTTTCATTCATTGTCGTTGTAGTGGCTCAACATCTTGGTACTGGCGCCTGCAAGACATGACAGCTCACCCCAGCTCAGGGCCCTTTCTCCTGCTCAAGAGCTAGCGCAGCTCCTCTGCGGGCGGGAGATGCCGGTGGGTGTTTTGAAGGCGCTTGTCACCAACTCCAAGGTTGGTAAGCATGTGACATTGGTCAACCTATCGCCCTGCGACAGCTGGCTGGAGAAAGTTTGCTTGAGCTGGCATATCGACCATGGTGATTATGAGTTTCGGTGTTTGACCTTGTCCCCTGATCTGGGCTTGGTATCCTACTCCGAAAAGAGCGTGGCTATGCATTTGCTGGAGGACTGAATTTTCTTCTACATTCATGATCGTCCAGTCAATGTCAAAGTTGGCTGAGAGTATGTGAATTATACCATCACGTGCAATGATTGTATTTGGAACCTTTAGTTTGGTATGTATAGCTGACCAGTCCATCCAACTTGGATTGCGTTAAATAGCACAACAACAATTTAATTGCTATCAGCATATGTATCTGAAATCATGAAATCAATTGTACTTGAGGGTTTTAATTGATATTCAGAAAGCTAAAGCATCGATTGTTCAGTGGTCTCTCATGCAACTTGTTGGCCTCGCAGCCCGTCAGGATTGGAAAGGTTCCTGTTCCATCTTGGGGCCAAACGTTCGGAAGTGGGACCCTGTCCCCCCAGAAGAGGAAGCCATTGATGTGAACAACCTGAACTTGAAGTTGGCCAAGATCACCCGAGACCCAGCCAAGAAAGGATGGGACAGCTTTCAGATCACCTTGGATAACCATGTGCGGGGCTTGCACCTGGCAGACCCTGTGAATGCTCCATCCTGGAAGGCTTTGATCACCGACTTTGACAAGAGGTAGCTCGCTGCAACTCCTGCGCTGACAAGTAGTGCACCATGAAAGAAAAACATGACTTACCATATCATTGAAACAACTAAGTGATGGAACAGCTACTTTGATGGAACAAACGATATTTACCAAGCTGAAAGACATCTCTATACGTCCAACATCGTTTGAATTTTGGTCGACCGTTCTGGCCCTCAGGTTTTGTGGGAACATGGTGACTCAAACAGCTGTGGTGTTGGCAGAGGACCAGGAACAGGAGACCACAGCGGAACCAGAACCCGAACCGTGGGCATGTGAGCCGAGTGATCTAACAGCCATGAACGAATTGTACATTGTGGAGAACAAGATTCCAGGTCGCACGCCTGGAACAACGCTCTACCTAGTACAGGCTCGCAGGCGTGACGGCTCGCTCAGTGAGGTTGAGGAAGGCCAGAGTCACAAGCTGTTCTTGGTATTTGGGCTGCAGCAGGTTTGACATCATTGAATCCATACAGAATATGAATCCATACAGAATATGAAACAAAGTAATTACACTGTATGTAAACCCTTCATCTTTTTTGGGTGACATTCAAAATTAACCATGAATCTTAATGGATTTGGATGAACGATTTCATAGATCGTGGTTGCAATGCTGAGGCATGTCACCAGGAAACCGAGTTGAGTGAGACCGAGTACCAAATCTGTCATGGCAAAAGCACTTTCTTGAAGCCAGAGAAGGTCGCGAAGATGGTGCGGGAGCACACTGGAATAGGCAGGGCAGGGCCCATTCTTTCATATTTCAAACGCACCTTAAAGCTAGCAACTGATGTCATGTGCTTTAGTACCGATGTCACGTGATTCAATATGATAACGAAGAACTATGCACATCACTTAGCCACATGTCACTGATCTATTCCTTTGGCATCCTCTGACATTGCTTTAGCGCTGCAACTGCCACCTTGTTGCAATTCATTTTTGAGCAACAAGTCCAAGCTCAAAACAAAGCCTTCAGCCCAACCCTACTGCTACTTTGTGGCAATGGCAGCAATGTCGTCGTTGAGCGATGTTCTGGCTAAGCATGGTTTCGGGAAGGACTGGTCTTTCAAAATGAGAGTTCGTTGCCGAATTCAATCATGTTGAAAACTATGACGAGCAATTGATTTAATTCCATCGCTCAGTACTGATTCCCTTTCTGGAATTCCAGTGCAGGATATGGAAGCTATGTTGAAAGAGCACCCAGGAGATTTCCAAACTCCAAGCCCGAATGTCCCTGTGCACAGCTCAGCCTGAACCAAGCTGCTCCAAACAGGATTGAAAACATCACTTCTTGATAGCATTCCACAGGTGACCTCTATAGAGTATAACAGTTTACAATGAATTCCATACGCATGATAGACTGATTGTTGTTTGGGATGTGAGGCCAACTACTCTCCTCCTGGGTCGGCAGCAAGCTCCCACGAGAAGGCAAGTCCTCGTCATGCGGATGACGATGTGCGAATGTCCAATTCCAGGGGACCTGTGCAGAAGCCGATGAGCCCTGAAACTATGGCTGTGCTCAAGAAAGAAGTGCAGGCTGCACAGGTTGCTTCCAAGACTTCTAAGAAGGAAGAGGACAAGGGCAAGGGAGGAAAGATTGGCAACCATATCCTAGCAAGAGCTGAATCTTCAGTTGACCTGCCAAAAAGTGCCTATGGTCAGATTGCTGCACGAAGACTGTTGGACTCATTGGCTACTCCTGCTCCATCTACTGCAAGGGGTAAGGCTAAGGCTGCTCCAAAGTCTAAAGCATCTAAAGCCGTTGCAGCGAAGGGAAAGGCAAAGGCCAAAGCGAAGGGCAAAGCAATGGCAAAGAACAAGGTCAAGAAGACTATCGCAAAGAAGGCAAGTGTATTGCCTACATATCTGTAAGTAATCTGCATCATGAGCAACGATGTGAAATGAGTGTGGTTTGATATTTTGTTCATTGATTGGCAATGATTGGCATCATAAAGACCATGACAATCATCCCAAAACCTTGCCCTTTGCACGGTGGCACCTCGAAGGCTGCTAGAGCAACCAAAGACGAGGAATCCTCAGAAGAGCTTGTGGAGTTTTGACAGCATTCAGCATACATCAATGGGAGGGGTATTGAAAATGATGACTACGTTGACGTAACACATAATCATTGGTAGCAATCTCATTCACAAACATTGATCTTAGGACTAAGTGCAGCGCAAGGGCAACAAACATGTGCATCTCAGTAGGCATCACCAAACATGAGTGTCCAAATCCTGATGTTACCGCAAATCAGGAAGTGCCAACGCCGGCGTCTCCAATTTGCCATGAAGAAGGGGAAGAAGCAGCCCCTGAAAATGATCCATTGGTGGAGCCGGGTTCTGATCTTGAATCCTCACAGAACACCCTGCGTTTGCCAGGTGATCCTAAAGAGGTTGCTAAGTTCAAGGCTGCTAAGGCAACAAGTGCTGATGCTGTCCCCACCGAGTCTACTGGCAAGTGCACGGCCGACATGCGTGAGATGTATTGGAAGGTTGTCCATGAGGCCCAGGCCAGGATCAAGAAGGCTTGCCCAGATCTCTCGGGCAAGGAGGTCCTGAAGATGGCCCGTGAGGAGTGCTATGGCAGCATACAGTGGGGGATATGAATTTCAGAATCTGATCCATGTTGTGATTTTGACATTTCACCTCGTACACATTCATAGATCAGTGCAGAACATCTAAGTATGCAAGTTGACTCAAGAAAGTGGTCTATTTAGAATCACCTTGGTGGTATTGAGCTGATAATGGATATCCATATTTAGCACACTTATCCACCACCAAATCGGCTTTAGCATTCCTAAGGTGGACAAATCATCCAGAGCGACTCAACATCATCAAGAACATGTCTGAGACTGATCGATCCAAGCGCAATTTGAACTCTGACGGAAAAGTCAAGAATGTTCGAAAGCCCAAGGCTAAGCCTTCTAAAAAGAAGGCTTGAACTTGTTTTGATCTTAGATGCGATGTTTTGAGATCTTAGAGCCAAGGCGTAGATGTGATGTTTGATCTTAGAGGCACCACTGCCCAGAATACCAAATAAAACACTTGACAAAGCCAGGTGAAAGTAAGCTGTCATTTTGTTACTACTGTCTACAATGAACCTCCAAGGTTTCATTTGGTTCCATACATACTAGCTGGTACTAGCTGTCACAAGTTTGATCTGGGCACCGGTGTCACCGATCTCAATCTCCTTTTTGGCGGGGTTTCTCACTGGCAGATCGATGTCAGTAGGCCATCATGATGATGGGTCTTTAGGAAGAAAACTTAACTTAGCGTTTGTGAACGCTGGGGATGGCTGGAAAAATGATTTCAACCGAATGCCATTGAATCGCAAGCAATCATCGCAGCCAATCATTGTAATCAATGCTCTTGCTGCCAGAATCCGTTGTGACATGATGAATGAACAAAAAAAGAGTTCTGGCATGAACATTTGCAACCCATTGGCAGGCGACCCCTTGGCACACACCGTAGCTTGCAAATGGAAAAACGATGTGGCAAAAGTTGTGCTAGAGATCCCATCGGAGTCCAGCAAAGCCACCAGCGATGCTGAGCCTTGCACAATCCGCCAGCTGATGCAAGAGTTCGAAGAGGGGAATCTGGTAGATGTTACTTTGCATCAGCACTCATGTGAGAGACCGGGAGCTGAAGTGACTGGAGGTAGGATCTTCCCATCTTGTTGTGGATCATTGGATGCAATGTCAAGTAAATGTAAAACAGCTTATCAAAAAAACAATCGTTGTCTCAAATATGTCAGCACTTATTGATCTGTATGTCACAGCTATGTCTCAGTTTGCTGAACACCGACATGTTTGAATGACTGACAGACGTGGACTACTTCAACGTGAAGCCTGAGAAGAATGTGGCCATGTTCTCCTACACCCCGGGCCTCAGCAACGTCAAGTTTTCGAGCGTCGCCAGCTGCTTCACCCATCAGGCATGTCCACCATGACATGGTTTGGAAAACTGAATGACTAGTTCCAATCAGGAGCATTTGCTCTAAGATTGCTTGACAAGCTGTCAGGATCATAGACATGTGTGGCTGAAAATGTTTGATCTCAACCTAACTTTGCATACCTTTGTTAGGTATTGGATGCCAGTCGCACCCTTGCCATGTATTGGCGTGTTCTCTACGTGAAGGCTGAAAAGGACTGACCTAAGCATGTTAGCCTGCAGCACCATCACCTTGCCCACCTGTCGGCATCAGCATGCTTACTTTGTGTGTGTGCGCAATGAATTTCAGGAGGTGCGACCACGCAACTTGGTTTGGGCCAAGGATTGTTTGCAGAGACTTGCGTCACTGAATTCACTGAACCAGGTTTCTCTTCAGAAACCATCTTACTTCTGTTTGGAAACTATCTAAGGAAAGCCTTTGTACTATCTTCGAAAGCCACATTCGATGGCTGCCAATGAAGTGATCCGGCTTGTGTAGCCCTATATAGGTTGATGTGGACCCAGCACCACTGTTGATGGTCACCTGAAACATCTTTTCCAGTGGGATGTCATCAAAAATAAAGGTTTCAAGATCGAACTCTTTGAAAAAAATGGTGCCTGATGGACATATCTTCCACTGGATGAGCCGTCTCATTTCTGGGGATTTACTTGGACTTGGATCCGGTCTGAGTCCATGGTTGGAAAAAGGCAGTGATCAAAGCTGTTGCAGGGCTGCAGGGGTTGGTTGCACAGGGCTGCAGGGGTTGGTTGCACAGGCTGCACAGGTATCGATTAAAATGAATAAGGTATCGATTATAACGAAATTGACTTGTGGGCATATCTAGGTACAAGTTGGTTTGAAGTTGGGCGATTGTGATGCTTGAACTTGCTAAACAGTGGGCATATCTAGGCACAAGTTGGTTTGAAGTTGCGCGATTGTGATGATTGAACTTGGTAAATAGTGGGCATATCTAGGTACAAGTTGGTTTGAAGTTGGGCGATTGTGATTCTTGAACTTGGGAAATAGTGGGCATATCTAGGTACAAGTTGGTTTGAAGTTGGGAGATTGTGATGATTGAACTTGGTAATAGTGGGCATATCTAGGTACAAGTTGGTTTGAAGTTGGGCGATTGTGATGCTTGAACTTGCTAAACAGTGGGCATATCGAGGTACAAGTTGGTTTGAAGTTGGGCGATTGTGATGCTTGAACTTGCTAAACAGTGGGCATATCGAGGTACAAGTTGGTTTGAAGTTGGGCGATTGTGATGCTTGAACTTGCTAAACAGTGGGCATATCGAGGTACAAGTTGGTTTGAAGTTGGGCGATTGTGATGCTTGAACTTGCTAAACAGTGGGCATATCGAGGTACAAGTTGGTTTGAAGTTGGGCGATTGTGATGCTTGAACTTGCTAAACAGTGGGCATATCGAGGTACAAGTTGGTTTGAAGTTGGGCGATTGTGATGCTTGAACTTGCTAAACAGTGGGCATATCGAGGTACAAGTTGGTTTGAAGTTGGGCGATTGTGATGCTTGAACTTGCTAAACAGTGGGCATATCGAGGTACAAGTTGGTTTGAAGTTGGGCGATTGTGATGCTTGAACTTGCTAAACAGTGGGCATATCGAGGTACAAGTTGGTTTGAAGTTGCGCGTTTGCAAGGATTGAACTTGGTAAACAGTGGGCATATCTAGGTACAAGTTGGTTTGAAGTTGGGCAATTGTGATGATTGAAATTGGTAAATAGTGGGCATATCGAGGTACAAGTTGGTTTGAAGTTGCGCGATTGTGACGATTGAACTTGGTAAACAGTGGGCATATCTAGGTACAAGTTGGTTTGAAGTTGTGCGATTGTGATTCTTGAACTTGCTAAATAGTGGGCATATCTAGGTACAAGTTGGTTTGAAGTTGCGCGATTGTGATGCTTGAACTTGGTAAATAGTGGGCATATCGAGGTACAAGTTGGTTTGAAGTTGCGCGATTGCGATGATTGAACTTGGTAAATAGTGGGCATATCTAGGTACAAGTTGGTTTGAAGTTGGGCGATTGTGATGATTAAACTTGGTAAATAGTGGGCATATCTAGGTACAAGTTGGTAGCATATCTAGGTACAAGTTGGTTTGAAGTTGCGCGATTGTGATGCTTGAACTTGCTAAATAGTGGGCATATCTAGGTACAAGTTGGTTTGAAGTGGGGCTATTGTGACGATTGAAATTGGTAAATAGTGGGCATGTCTAGTCACAAGTTGGTTTGAAGTTGGACGATTGTGATGATTGAACTTGGTAAATAGTGGGCATATCTAGGTACAAGTTGGTTTGAAGTTGCGCGATTGCGATGATTGAACTTGGTAAACAGTGGGCATATCTAGGTACGAGTTGGTTTGAAGTTGGGCGATTGTGATGATTGAACTTGGTAAATGGTGGGCATATCTAGGTACAAGTTGGTTTGAAGTTGGGCGATTGTGACGATTGAACTTGGTAAATAGTGGGCATATCTAGGTACAAGTTGGTTTGAAGTTGCGCGATTGTGATGATTGAACTTGGTAAACAGTGGGCATATCGAGGTACAAGTTGGTTTGAAGTTGTGCGATTGTGATTCTTGAACTTGCTAAATAGTGGGCATATCTAGGTACAAGTTGGTTTGAAGTTGCGCGATTGTGATGATTGAACTTGGTAAATGGTGGGCATATCTAGGTACAAGTTGGTTTGAAGTTGGGCGATTGTGACGATTGAACTTGGTAAATAGTGGGCATATCTAGGTACAAGTTGGTTTGAAGTTGGGCGATTGTGACGATTGAACTTGGTAAATAGTGGGCATATCTAGGTACAAGTTGGTTTGAAGTTGGGCGATTGTGACGATTGAACTTGGTAAATAGTGGGCATATCTAGGTACAAGTTGGTTTGAAGTTGGGCGATTGTGACGATTGAACTTGGTAAATAGTGGGCATATCTAGGTACAAGTTGGTTTGAAGTTGCGCGATTGTGATGATTGAACTTGGTGAATAGTGGGCATATCTAGGTACAAGTTAGTTTGAAGCTGGGCGATTGTGATGATTGACATTGGTAAATCGTGGGCATATCTAGGTACAAGTTGGTTTGAAGTTGCGCGATTGTGATGATTGAACTTGGTAAATAGTGGGCATATCTAGGTACAAGTTGGTTTGAAGTTGGGTGATTGTGATGCTTGAACTTGCTAAATAGTGGGCATATCTAGGCACAAGTTGGTTTGAAGTTGCGCGATTGTGATGCTTGAAATTTAAACAGTGGGCATATCTAGATACACGTTGGTTTGAAGTTGCGCAATTGTGATGATTGAAATTGGCAGCCCCCGATCCAATGGCAGTAGGATCCAACAGGGGTCATGGTCCATCGATGCGTAGGTCCAACTGCACCCAACGTTGGTCAACAATCACCATGATGAATCGTGACAACTTGATATGGGCTGAATTTCACTAATGATATTGCTGACTGTTGGATTAACCTCCAAAAATTGCGGACCAGTCAGAACCCCAATTGCAAAGCTTCATACCATTCCAAGACGCAACATTCTATAACTTATCAGCTGAGGGTTCCATGAATCGCAAGTGCTCAATCATAGGAGGTCCTCAAATCTGCAAGACTCCAAGACAGCCCAAATGGCTGACTGCCGCCGGTGATTCTCACCGGTCGAACTATGTCTTGCGTCAACCCGGGCCTGCAGCCAGAGAAGCAATGTAACCTGAGACGACAATTCTGTCCAGATCGTGGCAATCGGAAAAGCCATGGCCCACACAACACTTCCAACCGCTGGAGGACAGCCACTAGACTTAAGTGGAAGACTTACATTAGGCTATGAGAAACAGCTGGAAGGATCACCAAAGAACATTGAACAGTGAAGCTCATGCAGGTCTCTACTATTCCTAAAAAAAAGACCGGTTACAAAGGGTTTCCACTTGACGAGCCCAGCTCAGGAGACCGGAACACCAACGAAAAAACTTCTATGGTTAGTTTTGTTTTTCAAAAGAGAAGAACCATATTCGGCCACAAATGTGTTGATACTAATCAAAACTACCTCGCCATTTTTATATTTTTTGTATACATTATGGTATGACATTGCTTTTTCATTGACCGCCCACTCCATGTGGAGCTTCACTATGGAAGCTCTAACTCTATCAGCCTGCCCTCTTAACACGGGGGGTTTTACATACATACGGCACATGTATGCACCCTATCCAAAACATACTACCTGGAAATGAACAGCCGGTACATTTTTAATGTCAGCATGCCTTTTGCTTGCGCAAAATAATAATGATAATAAGAATAAATATCTAGCATTTAAGCGATTTAAGCATATAAGAACATATCTGTTAACATATGCAAATACATACGCCATACACTGTGAAGTTCTCTCCCATGGTGCAGTCTCAGCAACGTGCAGGCAAGCAGGTTGGTGCTTCGTGGGAGCTCTGGTGGTGTGTGTTGCACCTCAGCCCGCAATGGGCGGCAACTGGCGAACGATGAACGACGACTATGTTGTGATCATTCTGCAAGATAGCAGCATGATCTGACACAGTGACACTGAATGACACTGAGAGATATCTCCCTGGATTTGTGGATATTGTATGATATTGTGGATATTTCTGGGAACTCGAGCCGTTCCGATTTTCAGCACTTGTGTTTAAATGGCAATTCCCATCCAGCTATCAAACAATTCCTCCCCAAAGATTGTCATGAGCCACCAAATATGCCACCATTCACATCCATGAACATTCCAGGTTTCATTCCAGGTATGAACAATTCCCATTAAGCGACAAGTATCTGTCAGGACATTCCACCTTGGAATCCAGGTTTCATACAGAATCCCCAGCCGCGCTGCCGGGGGGTAGACCCTTGACCTGAGCTGCCTTGCAGGCAAGGGAGGCAGTTCCAGAAATCGAGGCCGACCTCAGTTGGTCAATCTTGGTACGCTGAATGAGCCGCGACGAGGCTGCAAATCAGCTGCGAATGAGCTGCTTCATGATGCTTGGGAATGCTTGCAATGGTTCATAGTCATCTTTTATTGGTTCATGATGGCTGGCATTGATTGGGGTGGAAGTACTCTTGTGAAGCTTGGTTGATCTTGGTTGATAATCTGCACTATACTCTGTCACTCATTGCTCATGGCTTGTAATGGTTAATAATAGAGGGCCATCAGCTAGTATACAATTGGATGTCATTAGCGGCTAACAATGGGACATTAATGAATGATTGATGTGACCAGATACAAAAACACCCTGGTGATCCGTTGTGTGGAAAACTCATGTAGGGCCAAGCAAAAGGATGCCATCCTCAGTTGCAACCCAGGTCACTCACCGCACCACTCAACCGAAACCAGTTCACACAGGATTGAAGCACTCACTTGTGATGACCTAGGTCGCATTCATACCTCCTGACCGTTCAAAACAGAACCATGATTTCCCGTGATAATGACTGTAGCTCATCTACGTTGCGCGACCCGACACTCAAGACGTAAGGAGATTTACGCCACCAACGAAAAAACTAGATGAAAGAAATTACAAACTTGTGGCAACTGCTGCACCAACGACGAGGCGGAAACCGTGGCTGAGATGTCGGGCTGATGAAGTTCTCAAGCTTCCGGTACTCTACATAACCGCGATCCACCTTGGTAGTGCAAGCATTTCGCCGTCACATCCTCAAGTCCCTGGAGACTGAAGGGTCTCACCACTAGTCTCCACAGCACAGCTGTCACATGATGAACCCCAGCCACCCATCCAAGCAATTCCAAATACATAGCGATTCTGAAAATTACTCGCACCATGTTTGATCATTGGACTGCTCGGTACAGCCGCAACAAAGGGGAAAGGACTCTGCAACTGGCTTGATCCGGTCATTAGGATATGTGCTCAAGCCCTCATCTAAACCTCGCATTGTGCAGCATGTTACAGCTAACTGATGGCAATCCTTAACAGATTGCAAATCAATTCCAAAATTCTAAATGTTGGATCCAAATTTCAAATCCATTCATATCCTCAAATTCGAATTTGTAAAATATTGATGTCATTCTTCATCATCTTGATTTATCTTAACACATCTTAACATGTCTGAACATATCTTAATCATATTGCTTACATGCGTCTCAATTCTCAAATCCTGCGAGCAGCTGCTGGATCTATATCCAGGAGCCTTCCGGAAGGTCGCTGGTGAGTCAGGACCAACCTCAGTGCTGGCTCGCCTCGTGTTTCAAACTCGTTAGCTGTGCCCCGTGACGCAACCGGCACATCACCCACTTGCATAGTCCATCATAGTCCAAGTATTTCCGCATATTTTGCAGTGGAGTAGCAGCCGGAATTTTCGCCAAGTGAGGTTGTGAGAAAACCCTATTACAAATCTAATGACATCCTTTCTTCCTTATCGTTTATTTTATTCCTTATCGTTTTACGGTAAAACCTGCATGTAACACGATACCAGGCCACATTCGCAGCAGAAACGCAAGAAACAGTGCGGGCTGCCAACAAAAATCTAATTTGTGTTTACTCTGTCTCTACGTGCTATACGTAGGGTGTTCCGATCTCTTTTTCCCACTGCTGAACAATAATAGCGGTGACACTGCAGAGAGCCAGTAGAATTCACACAAATAGGGACTGATGTGGAAAATCCAATTCGAAACATATTTCCTTATCGTTTTTGTTACCCGTATGCTCCATACATCTGAAAAGCTGCTGGCATAATTCAAGAAATGATAAGCCTATTGTTGCTTTTTATTCCTTACCGTTTTGCAGTGAATGGAAGCCGGCTTGGAAAAGTGGAGCATGTCCTTACAAAATCCAATTGATGGGTTTCTTTCCACAACCTCAAGTGACAATCCTGGTGTAAACACTTTGAATGTACACCCGAAAGGCATGAAATCACCATTGCAGGAGCTGGTTATGCAAACGCAAGTCGAGAGGGACGGACGTTTAATGAAACACGTTGCAAAACGGAGCAGGGTGTGAAATTTCTTCAGCCTGCAACCAGGTACCGGCATTGGACAACACAACACATATCATATGACAAAACAATAGTTACCAAACATATCAATCAAACAAACAAGCGCTGAGAAGGCACATGCCAACAACAACTTGTAACAAAGCATTGAGCAGAAGCATCAGAAGCAAAATAATGCCAATATGCGTTAAGCGTTCTTTGTCCAGAACATCCAAAGAAAAACCGAAGGCTACAGCACTGCCATTGCTACTTCTCCGACTGCCACACTAGCACTATCTAGCACTACTGCTGCTACTATTTCCTGCCTATTTTCCTACCTATTCCTACTCTTACTCATCTTTCTCCTACGCCCACTCCTATTCCTGCTACCGCTACTACCGCACTGCTTCTCTACTGGCAGGGATGCAATCGCAGATCTGTATCACTGCCATGGAGATCTCGCTGAGTGCCTAGCACCTGGTAAAATCGCATAGCAGGCGTCCATGACTACAGTGATGCGGCACCTGGCGATGAGGTCATGGAAAACACGACTGACTTCTTCCCTTCATGGATCTAAATTGCTTAATGAATCAGCTAAAGGTCATGAAATGAATCAGCACTTGATTCAGTAAGCAATTTCAAATGATTCATCTGCATGCCCTGGTGGCACATGTGAAACGACTGAGTGATACTGATTGGTTGACTGATGACTGACCAATGCACCTCCTTCCAAAATGTTTGCGAAATTCTTCCAAAATGGTTCAAGCCAATCCCATGAATCACATCCTTCGTCTGCCGCCACTTGCGCTTCATGCTTCATCCTTCAAATCGCGGCCTCTTTGGTAATCTGCTGATGAAGTCATGGACCTGTCAACAAACCGGTTGCCTTTCGCAGTGAAGACTTGCCATGGCAAAATCAATAAAATGTAAAGATCACATGAATATCTATAAAGTATCTACGTGTAAATATACATATTTAATAATATATAATGATATCATATGCATATTATGTTTGAAAATTACTCTTAAACCTTCTGCTAAAGAAGTTGCAACCCAAGATCTAGGATCCAAACAGCACATCAACCTCCAGATAGCGACCAGCCGAAGAAGTTCATAGCACCCCAGGCCACCCCAGGCCATCCCAGGCCTCAAGCATGGAAACGAGGCGATACTTGCCCTTGGCACTGCCCAACGCCTCGCCGAGTGAGAACTGACTGGTCATCTGCAACCACAGTGGCGGTAGCGGAGATTGATTCAGAATTTTTCACGGGTACAAATGCTGTACATATGGAGGTGATCAAATAAACTGATGACATGTTGAGACATCTGAGCCACCCAACTGACAGTTCCTACAACGGAAATGGATTGAAATGGGCACTCATAGTGGGACAGTGGGAAACAATGCGGTGGTTTCACTCTTCCAAGAAGGATCCCGGGTTTCAGCAGCTTTGAATCTGAAAAAATGGGATCAAATGATGATGGGGTGAAGCTTCAATATGTTTCAAGATGTTTCGATGCTTGAATCCGTGCTCAACAGTTGGTACCAATGCTGGCTGAGGGACTGCATGGGCCATCTCGCTCTGCCTGCGCAGCTCGTCAGCTGACAAGGTGCCTGGCGAGGGCTTGGCACCGATCATTCACTGGTCTCTGCCTAAGCTTCGAGTGCTTGAAACATAGGCTTCGATGCAAAACATTGCAAAACTCGCTCATCTCATCTCATCTCATCTCACTCTGATTATGAGCTTGCTAGGTGACTGTGGCGAAATGACTCCCAGCATCCGCAAGTTTTTTGGAAGGGCACTCACACTTCTCATCAACTGTCAATGCGGCGCTTCGGGGTCCAGATGTATATCACCCTCCCGGGCAGGTCGAGCTGATATCACCAGCCCTATGTTTCCGCAGTGTTGTAAACTTGAAGCATTCCGAAGGACACACATGAACAAACACACACACACACAAAACCTATATATATATATGGAAGAATGACAAATATGATACCGTGCCTTGGCCATTGCGATGAGTGTTGTGTTTTTTTTGCTACAAGGCCACCAGGCAGATTCACACCCCGGCACATGCGGAAAAGGGCATCCTGGAAACCTCCTGTGCTTACCAGTGCTATGTCTGATGGCCACTGTTTGCCGCCAGAAGTCAGCACCTTGGAGCTTGCCGCAAAGCTGGGTCAGTGGCACCCTTCCGTCTGAAATGGCACCAGCAGCCGGTCAGGGCTGAAGAATGCTGACAGGAGTCCGTGCTTTCAAATCAGTGGCAGTTAGGCCCAGGTCCTTGTTGACTGGGCGGGAAGGAGCATTCCTCCCCAAATCCCTTCAGGATCCTTCAGGAAACTCGCCTCTTAGTTCCCGAAGTTCAGAAACATGTTGTACAAAAGCCTAGATGAACGCTACATACCTACCCGGTATAACTCCAACAGCATTTCGATCTGATCTGAGCACTTGCCACGCTTTGTAGCACGTCGAAAACTTCCGTGGAGTTGATCCACAAGTGCCCCCTGGACCAACAAAATTCCTCCACATTGCGAGTGCACAAAAGTTTCGTGTCGTATCATTTTGAAACATTGCATGGGCATAGTGTTTATAGATAAATGTCTATCACATTGTGACTCCACATAGCTCCAGTCACTTTAGAAAAGAGAACACGTTGAGGAAGAACATCCAAACGCTCTTCCGAGAGAACGGTCTCCGCCCGTGTCTGCTCAAAAACTTCACACACATCGTTGGCATTTCTTGGCTCTGTCATCAACTGTTCCCAACACCAACGCTTTGAACCGTTCAGACCATCTGGCCGGAGGAGTCAACATAAATCAATTGCTGCTCACAAATCGTCATTCAGGTGCTCGCGGACTCGCAAGCCGATGATCCTATCCCATTGCATTCCAATGGCACGTCTCGGAGCAGTTGCTTCTGGGTGCTACCAGCTACCTTGTCTTGGCTTGACTCGTTTTTTCTTCCTGCAATGGTGAACAACATGAGGATCTTGAATGCTACCCTCTTCCCAACCACGCTATGTACTTATATGTGAATCGTCCGACTAAGCAATAGGCTCCATGGGCTGAACCAAAGTAGGCAAGTTGGGGTTGGGAACCTTTTGGAGTCAGCCTTTTCATCCCAGTCGCTGCTTGCATCATATCATTCTATCAGATTACAGTCCCCGACACATTTCTAGAACATTTTGAGGTCTCGAAATGCCCTGTTTTTACCTGGGCACGGTGGCAATTAAATTGAAGAAGGTGTCAGGATCGTTCCGTTGACACAACCAACAAACGGGGAGGTCCACCAACAGAAAGATCGACAGAATCGTAGAACGTCCCATTCTCTCTGGGTTTTGCATGGTTTTGCATACTCCCAAAAATGAAGGAATAGTCAATTGTACAACGGGAAAGTAATTGTAGAACATGATGCAACGTTGGGGTCTTTTTTGACCTCTTTTTTTCCCCCAGAAAAATGCAGGACTTGTTAACTGTAGAAAATCTGGCTGCCGAAATTACCCGGGCATTCACCAACCTATCATCCCGTTCTACAAATGTGTCGGTGACCATATTCTGTCCAGGAAGGCCCAGGACAAATTTGCACATGTGGAGCCAATTCTGATTGGATCTGGTTAGTATGGTCACTATGTTCTGCGGTTGGGAAAGATTGGAAAAGTATACCTTAGGCTGACAATGCAATTCTGAACCAACACTTCTTTGGCTCCACTTTCTGCGACAGGCAATTTTCTTGCCCCACATCATGAACACATGACCCACGATACCCGCGCACATTTTTTTGCATCGCGCAGGGAGGCCACCCCCCCACGTATCTCGCCGGCAAACCAACGTTGCTCAGCGAGTTGGAAAAGGATCGCAATTCGTTGGAGTTCGACCGGTGATCAATGTAAATCACCAACTCTGTGAATCGCTCTACTCCTCACCACCCGCGGAGTGGCTGAACGCCGCCTCCTCTGTGCTACCACCTGAGCTCTCAACTCTTGCTGCTGCATAGCATTGCATAGCCAACTCTTCGGCGGAGCTTCCGCGTCGTTTTGGGGGTTGGAAGATGTTGGAAGTATGGCATTCCAAGATATACACAGCAAGCACATTCTCATTTTTTGATCAGCAAGTGAAGGAATCAGAAGCCGATGTGGAGGATGAAGAATCGGACTGAGACTCAGAGGAGGCAGCTCCGCATTTTGTCTTGTTAGTTCCTAGTTCATTGCTGCTTGCATGGAGCAAGATTTTTTCATTTCCCCTCCACGGGTTTGGGCAGATTGGCGTCCTAAGCAGGCTTGCCTCACGACACTCTTGGGCCAGCAAACTGCACAAAGGAGTGAGTCAAACCGGGTTGACAAGCTTTGCTTCCCAGGCAGCTTCCGCCATGGTACGTATACCAACCCAACTCATGAAGCCAGCAGAAAAAACTGGGATAAGTCAGTTCAGGAGAAAACGTCTTTACGCCTTCACTACTGTTTCCAAGAATTCGATGGCATCCAGAATCTAGATGTGGTCTTTTATACACGGCTTCGGCCGAGCTTCGAACAGCCGCGAAACAGCTCAGCTGCTATCTCTTTGGTCCATCACTGCCAAAAAAAAGTCCCACAAGGTCTACTGTTATTGAAATTGCATGCTGTGCAGCCCTTTCATGAAACATCCTTCAGCCGAGATGCCATGAAGAGATCTCAGCCGCTTGTTTCTGCGAACTTCATATTTCACCCGAAGGCGATCTGATTTGGCTTGTTCTCGAGAACAGTAGTGGCAAAACCTCGGAGCATTAGAACCCCTGGCATCCCCTGGCTATGGATTTTACCCGCTGGTTTATATGGGATCTTTATGGATCATTCGAACGCATTACAGAAATCTGTAAGCAGCAGCTCTCGGGTTTTGGAACTGCTCAATGTAGGGAATTTCACTCTAGATTCGGGTGGCCTAGCATTCTCCGAAGGAGAGCATGACAAATCAATGGTGAAACACCACCACATCCATAATATCGTCCATAATGTTGGGTCTTGATTTATAAAGGCCCCCCCCCTCAAACCAAACTTGGGGGGATGATTAAAACACTCCCTCCTTAAAAGACCTTCCTGAGAAATGGGGAACCTCACCAATAATAAAAGTAATCATATAATGACTATTAGTAATCAGTACAAGTAGAAGTATTGGTAGTAGTCTTACTTACTAGTAGTAATCATTTCTTCTCAGGGGATGCCAGGATCTGAGTCTAAGATGTGAGGCTTCATTAAAAAATAATCATTGATGATCTCATCCAAAAAAACACCCCCCCCCAAAAAAAAACTTTTTTTAATCAACCCCCTTTTCAAAATGGTATGGTTCTGGAATAAGTTTCGGGAAACTTTTATTAATTCAACTCCCTTTTACAAATCAATGGCCAACATTACTCACACCCACCAGGTGGGGTCACTCCAGTCCCTGATCTTGCTATGCTGCCCGAAAGCCAGCCAAGAGGGAACGAGTTGCAGAGTTGCAAGTATCTCCATGATATCGAAATGTTTTGGAACATCCCCAAACCACGTGCGTGCCTACTGATCATTGTCATTCAATCTAACAACTCTGTGGATTCTGTTCGTCTGTCATCATCTACCCGTCCATTGATTCATCTCTCTCTCTCTCGCTCTCTCGTCGGCGTTGCGGGCCAGCCTCCGTCTCGCAGAGATGCCCAGGCGGCGTAGAATGTATCTACAAGGTACCGCCTATCCATTGAACTCTATACAAATAGATGTCTTTGTATCTATCCACCTCTCTATGCCTCTATCCATCCACCATTTATCTGTCTATGAATCTATTGACCTGCCATGACCTGCCTATCTCTTGATCTATGACGAACCCACGAGCGCATGCTCTGCATCCCCTAAATATACTCCTGGCTCGGAGAATCGGTTCCCCTACCACCACCAGCTTGCGTAGTGATAGTTGTACGGCACGGCTCCTGAAGTCCTAAAAATTCCTTGAAGTGACCGCCTGACCCTTGGAGATTTCTACCCTCTGCATTACTCCCCCCACAAGGGCTCCCTTTCTATCCCTATTTCGCGCCATCTCACTTCCTTTGCATGAATCAGCTTAATCCTAGCCTTACAGCCGTTTGAACTTTTGGATGCATAAGCATGAGTAACATGATGGGCATTCAACAACGTCCCTGAGATGCAAACCACGTAAAAAGACCCAAGCAGTCAGTAGCATAGCATAGCAGTCAAGCAATGTCAAGCAGTAGCAGCTTCTGCCACTTCCAAGCTCCAAAGCTGGAGCTGTGAGACCCCACCTGCACGCGTTTCCCAGTCGGCAACCTGTCTCTTTCCTTGGCTGCGAGCCATGGCCCAAGCACCACCAGCTCTCGAATCAGTTTCTGACTCGCAAGATCTCGGACTCTTGTGAAGCTCAACGGATTCAGCCTTGCTGCCCAGTGCATTCCAAGGTGCAACTGAAAAAATCGGCAAGGTTTGCCTGCGAGATGCTAAAACGCGTAGGCATTGATGTGCTAGGCTTGGGATTTTGGGTACGGTACTCACTTTTTGTTTCACTGAGAGTCACAAGGGTCTCAATGAACATGAATGAACCTTGCGTTTGAGGGTACATTCTCTGTTGTGGCTTGGGCCCTGGACCCTTGTGACTATTCGGGATGCAAATGACGCAGGGTGGGATGCTGAAAGAGTTTAGCTCTACTCTACATGCATTTCATTCCACTTGCTTTTCTGGTCCAACTAAATGCAATTGAATCATTGCCACAGCAGCAGTTCTATACTTTCCTGTCTTCGCTTTCACTTGAAGTGAGCACATTCCAGTGGCTCATGTAGGAACCATATGAAGATCTTAGGCTGCCAGTAGAGGCCCATGATGATCATTAGCTCAAAGTGCTTAGGCCCAGGAGCAAGTGCCGTTCTGGTGTTGCTCGAGAGTGCTGAACACCTGGCACACGCTACAAGATGAGGAGACACCACATGACAACACGATATGACGGGATGGCAGAAGCTTGGGTTCATCCAAAGCGCAGGGGAAGCGAGATAGATGAACAGAGATGACGAGGAACCGAGATAGATATGTGCATATGTAAACAATTGTATATACATATATACCTGTGTATGCCTGTGTGTGTATGCAGGTATGTAAAGATGTTTCTGAATGATGATACGCACAAATCTATGTGTATATTTTTGTGCCTATGTATGTATTTGTCGGTGTGTGTGTGTGGCTATGCATACGACAATTTAGGCAGGCATATGCACGAGCGAATGCAGACACGGAAGCACACAATATGCACCCACTGAAACACAAACAAACACATAAATAGGTTGATACACAAACAAACAAACAAACAAACAAACAAACAAACAAACAAACAAACAAACAAACAAACAAACAAGCAAACAAACCAACGAACGAACGAACGAACGAACGAACGAAAGAAAGAAAGAAAGAAAGAAACACACAAACAAACATGGAAAACCAATGAAGAACAAACAAAGCAAACGTGAAAGACTGCTGAAAGCCCGTTGTTCTTTTAAACTGTCACTGTGATTGCTGGCAGTAGCAAGAATTGGAGTCTTTCGCGAAATCATCAAAACTAGAACAATTTGCCGGCCAAGTTATCCTGAGAAGTATGATGGAGAACTGTCAGGCACGATTCATGATTTCCCCTGAGTCTTGCCAGCACAAACAGGTCTAACACAAACTCAAGAAACATACGCGCAAACACCAACCCGCCAAGCAACTGCAGAAACACAAACACCAACAGAATTGGTGGCATCACCCGCAAAACCAGTGATGACTGTATGTTCAGGGGCTCAACCAGCAATTTCATCATTGGCACACTTGCAAGCAACCACTGCAGCAAGACCAGCATTACCAATGCCAGCAGCAAATACGAGACCAAACGCATGCAAGAGATGAAAGGACAGGACAGGACAAGCAGAAACAAAAGAGAGAAAAACAACAAGCCGAACTGCCAAATCCAACCAGTCACTTCGGTCGATGCAGGGAAGCTGTATTGCAACTAGGGCGGGGTGACTAAGGTTTGTTGCCGGGCGCTTGGCATCGCTTGGCACGCTCTGTGGACGGCGAAGTCTAAAGCGAGTCAACATACAACGCCAGGAATAAGCGACCCCAAAACTGAGATTTCAGGCGTTCGAAATCGCAACGAAGAAACCAACAAGGCATGGAAGTGGAACGGATATGAATTGAGCCACAAGTGACTGACAGGCTGACAGTGAAGGACTTGATCTACACAAGGTGCACACCTGATTACGTGGTCCTGTTTCTGCATTTAGTCTGTAGTGACTGAACTATTGTCTTGCCTCTGCACGCTCGCACCGGAATCCACAAGACCTGCCCAGAAGTTAGTCCTGTCAAATGTTCAAAATCCTTTGCGGGTGCGATGTTTTTAAACCTTCCACCAGAAGAAACCCAAAACTTATGTAGCCTGAAACCCCAAACACTAAATCACCGCCTATAGTCAGTGTTCTTTCACAAATTGATTGAACACAGTTTAGTTGATGATAACAACATTGCAAAGCCACTGTGCCTAGACGTTGCGCGTACGTTGACACATCGAATTCTAGCTATCAACCTACATATACATATATGCATCTACCCAATGAATGTCTATCAGGATGTATCAGTGGACACGAACCCAAATGCACCTGCCGAGCAACCAAGCAACAGTGTGCGCAAATCGAGCTGAATCGCCAGACCACTCAGTTGTGAAAAAACATTTTGTGTTTTCATTGATCCTGCCTCCTTCGTTTGTAGGGCCAAGTTGTGGGCCAGATAAGTATGATGACGTATGATTCAATGATGCAATTTGGCTGGGAAATGCTGCTTTTCTGGTGCAAAGTGTAATTGTTACGCATTTGCCGTTGACAAATCATGGGAAATGTCATGAATGAACGGCGTTGTTGGTTAAGGGCAATAGTTGATGGTCATGCATGGGCCGTTAGATTAGAATACGGTAGGCAAATTCAAGGCATACAATCAAGAAACCAACGCACTAACACAATAGAATGGAGCAAATAGAGTATAGACTATTTGATCAACTTCGGCTGGAAATCGAAAATAAAACGGGATAGGCGAACTGTTGAAAGATCAAAGACAGCAGTGAGCTTGAATAATTAGAGTGAACAAAGCAGCGAAGGACAGATTGGGATGGCATAATCAAAACCAATCAACGAAAAGAGTGTATATAGACCGAGGACTTGCAAACGAGGAAAAGAAAAACCGGACATCTTGGGAAAAAGCAACAAACTGTAAAAGGCACATATCTTACATTATCCTATTCAGGCACCAGGTAGAATCTGTAAAGTGCGAACGCAAAAAGAAACAAGACAACTGGGCAAACATGAGCAAACATAGGAACAATCTCGTGCAATGTACCAATGCACAAAACACAAACATGCCAACCAACCAACAAACAAACAAGCACAACAAAACACAAGAACACACAACAACACAAAACACAACATGGCAAAATATAACAAAACATAACACAACACAAGAAAACAAAACACCACATGATATAACATAACATGAGATAACAAACAAACAAACAAACAAACAAACAAACAAACAAACAAACAAACAAACAAACAAACCAAACAAACAAACAAACAAACAAACAAACAAACAAACAAACAAACAAACAAACAAACAAACAAACAAACAAGCAAAACGTACATAACGTACCTAACGTAACAACCATAACATGCCATAACAACACAAACAAACACATAACATCAAATTCGATCAACCTTTATATCAAAGACCTAATCAAGCCTTCAGATTAAGACAATGCCAACAAACAGCCGCCAGCCAACAGCTGCCACCCATCAGCGTCCTGCCTGGAGCTGGAGGGGAGCTGCAGGATGATGGCCTTCTCGGCTGTCTGCACTGGATATTTGGCTCACGCCTCGGCTCAGATGCACGGTTTGGCGGCGCCGAGGCACTGATCTTCACTGGTGTTGGATGATGGACGACCCATGGACCCATGATGGTTTCGGCTACAGCAGCTGGTTTTAAGCCAGCTAAATGGCGGTTAAATGGTGGTTAAATGATGGTGAAATGATGCTTACCCATTGCAGAAATGGAATCGCCAATTCGTTGTTGAAATCATGGACTGAACCACCAACCAAAAGAATCATGTTAAATCATGCCTTCGTTGCACCACCCCCTCTTTGAACGCACCACACAGGAATGTTTGGTGAAACATATTCAGCTTGGCTTTGCAGCTTGGCGGCCGGGGATATCGAAATCCTGAGGACAAAACGAGCTGATGCGGCAGCGGCTTTCCCAGGGCCATCTGCATGCCATTGAGGCCATTCTTTCTACGGTCTTCCGATAATTCCACGCATTTTTCCCTGAATCAGCGATTCTACACCCTGCCCCAACATATTTCCCAAACGTTCCCAAAGTAAATGACTTCATATCATATGAGTTGGTCCTGTGACTTTAGGCGAACTTCCAAGATTTTGTTGCCAGAACCTGTGACGCATTTCGGTGACAAACTCTTCTGCACACAGACAATCTCCACACCATGGCGAGAATCAGATCCCGAAGTGTTGGAGTTGCTTGTAGTGGTTGTTGCGTTCGCAAGAGCAGAAGTATACCTGAGAGACGCAGCGCTGTTGCCTTTGGAATATCTTGGGAATAGTTGTCGAAACGGTTTCAAACTGAAACTGAAGAATAACGCCGCCCGTGACATATTTTGGTACGCCAAGACACTCAACACTGCGGGCTTGACTCGCGCTCCCTGTCTGACTGCTTGAATTGGCTACCTGGTCAGATGAGGGCTCCGTTGATGGCATAGGTATCGACACATCTTCGCGGTATCCGAACCTGGCAATCATCGAAGGTTCAGCAATTTGAGAAACTTTGCGACAAACATTCAAACATGCTGAGAAGGAGAGTGACAGTGTGGGAGAAATGGAGGGAAAGGGAGAAGGAGAAGGAAAGGGAAAGA
>VSDK01015468.1:213966-250194 GCA_009767595.1 Symbiodinium kawagutii
CCACCCCACCCCATCCTTGCCGTAGCAGCCGTAGCATCAACTTCATGACGCAACTGCAAGCGAACGTTAACATGCCCCACCCCACCCCACCCCATCCTTGACGTAGCATCCACTTCATGACACACATGAGAACAAAGGAAACAATAGAAAAAGAGTAAAATTGTTACGAAACCACACGGCCCGTTAGGGGTCGTGGTCCAACTACAAAGGCCTCCTGCTAATTCTCTCCATCGCCATCCCGAAGGCCCTGCTAATTACGCACTAGATTTTACTACTTACTTCACTTTCTTTGCCATTTTCTCTCCCCATTGTCATCAGACTAAAGGTCTTTCTTAGCCATTCCTCAGCATTATCAAAGCAGGTATATAGCAACAGTCACTCAACTTGTCAATCTTGTCATGGTTTCTAGGCATCATGAAACTACCATCGCGTGCTCATGTCATCCAACTCTTCCGGCCTCACACTTCTCAGAACCCGGGCTGCGTGGATGTTGGGAACCATAGCCAGAGAAGATCAACAGCAAGTGATCACCTAAGCGTTCATTGCGGCTGAGAAATGATGAACCTTTTTGCGCTTAATGTGGCTTTACATCAGGCCGTGTTGTCGTCATGAAAAACCGCTGACTTTGCCAAACTAAGTCATTCACCAGCTTGAGCTGTGGAGACAAGCCATTCCAATCCAGCCTCGCTGTTCCCAAGTGTTGGCAATGGCAAACCCCTATTGGGTGCCACAAGAATGTAATCAGTTCAACAAGGGTCAAAATTGTAGCTGAATCTATCCTTCACCCCCTTTGTCCCACACAGAGGGGTCATGAATGGAAATGGAAGGAAATTGAGCTGAGTCCTTCCAAAAGTGCAAAGCCCAATCAAGTAGCTTTGACAAACAGTCGCCAGGTGCTACCGACAAGAGTGTATATGATGCTGTCCCGGACCAAACAACACATTGTCAAAATTTGCGCCGCTTCGCAACTAGATATGCTCGGATAGGGCCGCCTGCGCAGTGGAATGCAAAGGACCAAAGAAGAGGTAGGGAGGGAAAATGTGGCTTATGATGTGGCGTTCGGACATCGATGTTTTTACAAAGCAAGCGGCTGGTGTGCAAGGGGTTGGCAAGAAAGTGCTGCAAAGGTTGAGTTTGGGCAAGCGTATGTCTAGCTAGCATCTTGGGTCATGGCCCTATGTTGCGCACATCTTGCGGTATATTGGAGCATGTCAATGCTATCTTGGGCGATATTTCTTCGTGGATGACGGTTCGAAAAACTCAATCAGTTGCATCCAAGAACAGTTTTGAAATGCGTGCGAGGTTCTTCGATGTTCTTGGGTGATCTTGGGTGTACATCTGGGCACATGTTGGAGCCATGCTGGCTGAGCAGGCTCATGTTGGCCACGTCTTGGCAAACGTTCGGCGAATGTTGGGCCATTGGGCCCCATGTTGGTGACGCTTGCCGCATGTTGGACCCATGTGCAGGGCCAGCCTGACCCATCTTCACCCCATGTTGGATCTATGTTGGGCCCATATTGGAGTCGCAGAGTCCCATTTTGTCAATTTTCCCAGTCAAAGCTGTGACATCCGCGAAAACACGACGATTTTATCAAAAAAAAAGTTCCTCTACGTTCCTCTCCCATCTTGTCTTGCGAGGTCTCAAGCTATCCGAAAGATCTGAAAGACCTCGTGATTTGACTCTTATGACTTATGGCATCCAGATGGCATCCAGCACCACAAAAGCAACGTCAAGACCTGCGGGTTTTTTTTGTCTTCGCAGGGAGGCTCCCAATGGCCACGGCATGCTGTGAGCGGCCTCAGCTAAAGCGTTGCTTGGCTTCCTGCAGCAGTCGGTCAAATTCACCTCGGTTGCAAACAGGTCCAGGTGAGTTTTCCGTTGGATGTGCTTTCAAACTAACATCTGGCAACAAACCGCAACAAACGATTCACACCAAAGCGTCGGCAGTTTGTTTCACAATGTGCGTTGCAAGAATCAAAGAATTGCAGTATCAAAGGTTGGGTGCGATGAACCAAAAGCAGGCAAAATGGCAAAGGTGAAGTCATAGAAAAGGGTCATAGATTGCAATTATTTTTGCTTTGAGACCATGCCCACTGCCATATAAAACTCATGACGTACCACGAAGATCCATGGAGGCGTTTCCTAGATTATGTCTCCCCCACCCTATTTTAGGACACACCAGTCTGCAAAGCTCCTAGTGTTATGACAGGCGCAGTCCACAAATGTTCCATGGATGAGGGGGAGCCAAACTGATGGACCAACATGCCGAGGAACTAGCAGCACTTCTGTTTTCAGTTGCTCTCGGTGGTGGATGGAACTGCGGTGAAGAGGACAACATCATCATGACGTCTTGCATCTTGAGGACCAGCCTCACTGAACACCGTAGCCATGCATTTAGCTCAAGGGGCGAAAAACAGTTTGAACCCAAAACAACCATGTGAACCGTGGCAAAATGGAAAGAGATTCGGATGTCTGATGGTGTCTACGAAAGGGCAGGGCATTGAACAAGCAACGCCCAGGCAGGGCTACGCAAAGGCATTTTTTTTTCTCTCTCTCTCTCTCTCTCTCTCTCCATCGCTATCTACGCCAAGGCATTCTTACATAATCAAATCAAAAGCAAACCCCAGCCATGCATAGCCATCTGCTTTGCAAATAAAAGAGCCTCCATCTTTCACGGAAACAGCGGAGGGGTGACACAGGTCTTGATGGTCTTGAGTCTTGAGCATAAAACAAACATGGCGGCTACCATTGCTCTCACGGCACCCAATTCAAGCTCATTCAAGTCCTAAAATCTCCAAACGCAAATCAATTCCAAAATAAAATAAGCTGAAACTAAGTAGAAAAATCCTGAGCTAAGCTCAAGATGCTCAAAGATTGCCGTTCAAGACACTCTTCATCCATTTTCAGCGCATCCAACGGGGAGATCTCCACTGTGCCCAGCACGGCCTCCACCGCTGCGGCGTCCGCCGCGCTGAGGCCTCCAGTGACCCGTCGCACGTGACCTTCCAGGCGCGTGGCGGGGCCCGGGTGCTGCAGCAAGGTCTCCGAGTCCAAGACGAACCACGCGACCACCTGCGCTTCGAAGCCATGGAAGCCACCGACGTCGTGCGGCTTGGTGGATCTTGGTGGATCTTGGTGGATCTTGGTGGTGGTCGCTTTTTAGATGTGGATTCGAAAATGGCTTGCGCCACGATTTGCTAAGAGTTTTTGAATGTTTTTGATCACCATGTTGGTTCTTGTTGGTGCTATGTGTTGGTCAGTGGTTGGTGACGGTCGGTTCTCAGTCTTAACCTCATGGTGGTTGAGCAGTTCCGGCGTGTCAACGACTTTGCAAAGAACACGGCCCAGGGCGAATCTTTACCACCACTGGTAGTGCAAATGGCTACATGGTTATGGTTCAATTGCAGCCCATTGAAGGTGAATGATGATATGCTTATGATTAACCATCAACGGACCATCATCAATGAACATCATCAAGCGAACCTGGTCATCGTTGACAAGCGATGATCACTTCAGCGCACCGACCCAAGTCAACAGCGGACTTGGTTGATGCCAAGGAGGAAGGCTTACCGCTAGGATGATCACATATCATTATAGTTTCATATTCATATCATTTTTTTGCCTGGGCTTCCAGAGGGTTTGCCCGTAGCTGCGGCAGTGTTTGCCGGACATTGGAAACAATATTGACTTATCAAAATCATTGATTCTATAAATTCAGATCATTCCTGAGTTATGCTCCCTCTTTCGCACAATGCGTGCACATGCGTACACAAAATTACACTAATTTTCCGAAGCTCTCATTAATCCTCATTTTCATGGCTAACGCGACCCCTCACCGCCAACAAGCTTATCAACATTCTCAATGAGAGACTATGTCGTGGGCCAGATGATGCTAGCACCGCATTACACATACAGTATCATGGGAATAGCAACCCTGCTTCGAACAACCGGAGTTCATCACAGCCCATTGACCCCGAGCACCCACACTTCGACTGATACCCACCTCCTGTCGGTGTGCGTTAAGCCACTGCAGGATTTCCAGGTCTCTCCTGCACAATGGGGATTCACCTTCCGTCCTCACTCATAGTCAGACCAAGTCCCACAAATTTGTTAAGGTATGTTGAGGTATGTTAAGGTTTATGCTTGCAGCTATCGACCCTCCTCCAAGCAAGCTTGCATTGAACCAGCTGATGTCTTCCAATTTTGAACCAGCGGACGCTTCCATCAAGCTGAGATTTCCAATGGTTTCCACTGGGTTTCTGTCCGATTATGCCGAGTGCCTGTCACTGGTACGTGTAACTTCAAGCTGTCCCGTCCTGGATGTATCGGCATTGAACGGGGTGATGTCCATCTCCCGCTTTGGCACCACTCCAAAATTGCTGAGAATCTCCGCCACGTAGGCCTCGGATCCCCCCAATGCGATCATTAGAATCCTCGTTTTCAGGCGACTTTCCGATGTTGTCCCACTGCTTGTGACTTGCTACACTTCACATCACTGCACCCTCGGACATAACAACCTGCTTTGGCCCCCACGAAGCGACCCTGCCTTGTGCCGCCTCCAATGGCTAGTGAGGACCAATTTGGCATCTGTCCGCAGCAGCAAAGTTTGCAGTAGCTTGCAAGGCTCCTTGGTGGTATGCCCGACAATGGAGGACAGCCTGGAGGACAGCTTCGTTACCATCTTTGGAATTGGAGAAAGTTTGCAGCTGAACGAACTCTTTGGAATCGCTTAAAGATGGGACCAAGTCCTTGGATTTGATTGGAGGAATCTGAACCTCCAAGGCATCGCAGCAACCACCAGCTGGCCGTAGAGGTCACCAACCACCGGTGGTACACCAACAAGCGCTATCAGGGGAACAAGGTGAACCGGCTTTGTCGTTTCAGAATGTTTGAGACGTCAGGGTTGGCCTTCAGACAACCATGGACATCCATCTCAGGACTCGCACATGAAAGAACTCCAGAGGGAGAGAGAACCGTATCGCTAGCCAATGGCACAAAGCACTGTTATTGCCAGTCTTTTTACAAAAATCAAGTGCACTCCAGCTCATTAAATTGGGTAACAACTCAGACTCTTGTCCTTCATTGTATGCTCTGCGATTGGCATCCGAATCCCAATCTCTTGCCAGACAAAATGGTAATCAATGGCATTTTGACCACCGCTGACCTTGACCCCTTTGGAACCGAAACACGTCGTCCAAGCGCAGTACTCGAGGATCAGGCGATGTGTTCAGAACCTAGGGCCAGTTGGACCAAATCAAATCAATGCATCCTGCAAGCCGCTACAAAATCGGATGCTATACCGGTAAAATAACATCACAGTTCACAACACTTGAATAAAATCCATTCACAGCACGGTCTTCACATCTGTGGTGTGCTTCTTTCCAATGCCCCCTCGTGAAAGGTGATGCAATATGATGCAATATGATGCAATGCTGTTTTCCCCAAATGCAGTGAAAAACAGCAATGCCATGCCATGCCATGCCAGGATGCGTCATCAATGTTCACGAAAAGAACCCGCAGCCACGGTGGTGGCGGTGGCGGGGGAGTTTCTGCATCGGAGCCATCTTCTTCTTCGTCACGAGCACCGATTGCGACAGAAGGCATTGAAGCTGAGGAAAAGGCTCCAATGGATGGCAGTTAGCTTCCAAGAATCCTTTCCATTCCGCCTATTTCTGAAAAAACAAAACCGTTCTAACCATTTCTAACGTGTTCGAGCCCCCCAAATGAACACAAGACCTGTTGAGTGATGCCAAGAGAGTACGATTGCAGGGGGCACCTCTGTGTTGCAACTGTGCTCTTAGGCGAGTCTTCCATGAAGCCTCGTGCTGAAGTCTTGTGCTGGCTTCCTTGCATGACATTGGCCACGCTGCATCCAATTTCAAGCCAATGGCTATGCATGGCTATGCAACGTATCTGACCACCATGATCCACGGCGTACGTCTGCACTTGGCAATCTCTAACAACACTGGCAGGTGTCGCTTGCCGACGCTGCTGCTTCGAATGCACGTGAATCTAAGCACAAATGAATGACGTGCAAAGAGTATTGAAGGTTGGGAATCGCATGAAACCATGAACACAAATCCCAAACTGCTGCAGCTCTGCATATCTTTGCAGTGCTAAATGCATTGCAACCTGCAACTGCCTTCATTACTGTTGAATTCCCCTGTGTCTGGAAGCAACCTTTCTGAGCCTCCTGCCATGATGTTGGCCTCACAGTTCCAGATATCGGGCCAAACCAGCATATATAAATATACGATAATCTAACATTATATTACATTATTTTGTGTTATATTTATAAAGCTACATTGTCTTACATGAGATCATTCTATATATGAATGAATTATTTCATATGATGTGGTATTATATTATTATGTTAAGCTATGTCATATCATACTAGAGTAGATCAAATCATATCAATTATATTTTACCGTGTTATAGTACATGACACACAAGGTATACATCTGTTCTGCATAGATAGAAAACAACCCCATTGAGGTACACCATTGACTGCATGGCAAACCTCTGATGCCTTAGACTGAGAATCATTGAGATATCTTGCGATATAAACTGATCCACTGCGCAGCACTTCTCCAAGCTTCAAACTTTTGTTGGCATTCTGTCTGGCCTGAAAATGGGCGCATGTCGAAGCATGATCTGCACAGCTGTGTTCATGTGTGCATGTTCTTTGATGTTTCAAAATTTGTATACAAATAGATGTACAAATGAAAGCAACGTAAAAAAATGAACCTCTCTCTCTATGAATAAATACGAGAAATATATAATTACCAATGATATCCAATCATATGTTTTGCGAAACCCTCAGAAGTAACTGTCTTGTGCTGCGAAACAGCACACGTCCAGTGCCTGGGGCGCCCATCAAAGCCGTCGGCTAGAATCTGCAATTGCTCAGGCGAATACCTGGGCCACTAAGCGCGGAGGATTTTCTGGGGCCAGCTATACCTTAGCGGTGCCTGTGCTGCTAGCAGTGCTCGTTTATGCTGTTGGATTCTGTTGGTGCTCCTTGGCAGTTGACCAAGCATCTTTCCGAATGGGTTGAGTTGGGTATCAGCGATTGGTTGCGTTGCAGGTGGGATGCAGGTGGGATGCGGGTGGGGGGTGCGTTGATGATTTACGATGGTTTGACTTAGAGTTGTCCATCTCTCCATTGCATCGCCGTCTCAGGGAGATGGGTCAGCAATCAAGCTGATGGCTGATGTTCAAAGACCTTGGGCTGGTAGTTTTGGATGTGACGAAAGCGTTTAGTCCCAACATCTTTGAAATATCGTTCGATTGCCTTGCAGTGTTACGTGTGCATGTGAATGGACATTTTGGAGGTTACCAAGCTGTGCAAACACAAACTCGAGCAAGTGAAGCAAGGCTAAAATACTAAAAATTATCAGATTTATCAGGGTTGCTGTCCAATTTGGTGCCGGTCGGGAAACGATAACCTGCTGGGAACTGCAGCTAGTCCGTATCAGGACTGAAGAAACGGACCACCGAGTGAAACGGGATGCCATTGCTTACGGGTTCCCAGGATGAAACGGCTACCGTGGAGCCAGTGATCTGCCTCATGGTGACTGCTTCGCAGCTCTGTCAGACCCCGACCGAAGAGTGTGCCGCAGCAAGCATTGCAGATTCCAAACGTCGTTGACGCAGCCCTCCAGGGAACACCAACATATCGAACATGTGGTGCACAACCAACTCCTGTCAAATCATCCATTCAGGAACATGGTAGTGGACCTATTTGACTCATAAGTAGGTCATTCCATGCCATTCTCAGTATGGAAAAAGCAAGAAAAACAAACCATTCTCTGCTCCAGCATGTCACCTCGCAAGATCAACTCACAAACAGTTTGGACAGGTAGGTCAGAGGGGTGTATAGGTAGAACGCCAGAAACGTAGGTAAAATAGTGAGCTAGATAGGCAAACAACGCATACTCGGATGTTCAAGTACGAATGTAATGAAACTGATAACCTGCTACAAACCGATCACATTCATGAAAAAAGTAAACATATCAAAATTGCTCCTGTCACAGCTGACATTGACATGTGGGTACCTCGCCATGGGCACACCACTCACAATGCACCAGCCTTCAAGGGCGCATGCGAGTTGACGTAGTTCACCTTGGTTGCACGTCTCACAGATTTCAATCGATCTTCCAAACTGGGATCCCTGAAGCGAGCGTCGGCGTATCCAGATATGCCAACCCCAAAATGGCTCATGGGAGAGAGACCTGAAACAAAATCTAATATATCTATGGGTCAGTTCACCCTGTACCCCTGGTGTACCATCATTAACAAGCAAGTTTTCCCTATAGTTTTGTTGACGAACTTCTGCACCATAGAATGGCTAGTTAACTGCTTGATCCAACTCGCCATAAAAGGGTTTCTCAAAATACGGGAACCTGCAAGTATTATCCTTTAAAAACCATCTAATCTATGGTAATGAAGCCAACCATAACTTTTGGGGTTCCCTAATTTGAGGAACCACCAAATAGTAGCAGTTTTAGCCATTGTTGTTATATAGCTATTACCCCCTGTTATCATCAAGCATATTATTGGTGGTCCTAGCACCTAACCCTATATATATATATATATGTATAAATAGATACACAAGTAATTCAATAGAAAAAAAAACATATATAAATATATAAATAAATTTATGGTTCCATTGGTTTCCGGTGTGGGAACAGGCCACCAAGTTGCGCCAATGAGGAGTGCCTTCCTGTTCTGGTGCTTGCCTTGCAAATCTCATGGCTGGTGGCAATCGACACGTTCCACATATGCATTGCATGCTCAATCCAAGTTCATTCTGGTGATCTTTTGATGATGATTAAGGTATAAGATGGGCATCAAGATGTATTAAGGTATTTTGAGGTAGTTGCTGATGTATGATTCATCAATGATATGTCATGGCTAATGCATGTTGAGGTACGTGAAGGTAGTGGTTTCATGATGGCACAGGTGGGTCCAGCTTCACTCGCTGAGGTTCTGGCTGGGCAGCGGTCGCTGGAAGATCACCAAACCAGGGAGAGCCTGGGTGGATCCGGGCTGTGTCCCCTGCGGAACCCCAGGCACTTCTGGCGCCAAGGTGGTGGTTTCTCAAAATTGAGGCAGTACTATTATCCAAAAATGTGGTTAATTACTATGGTTTATTACTATGGTTAATTACCATATGGTTAGTTACTAAAAATGTGATGGTATATTATGGTTTATTATGGTAAAAATTAGTATCCAATCGCAGGAAGGGTACTCAACGAATCTCGTTTCAAAGGGCCATCTGGGCACCTCCCTTGGGACCCGGACTGCAGTGGACGTGGGCCCGCTGACTTTGCCTTCTGTTCGGGACCTGCTGGACAGGCGACGCGTTTGAACGTCTGAGCATATCTGAGCCGCTGAAACTTGAATGGATTCCATCCAATCACGATGATCTACATTGAGAAAAAGAATGCATTCTGCTTGGTTTTTGGCAAGTTTTGTCGATTTGCTTTGATGACCCCTTTGATGACCCCTCACATGAATATAGTACAAAAGAGAGTATTGCTGTTGAGTTCGTCCATTACAACTCCGTCCCCGCCAGCGCCATCAGTCCAAGTCCCTCCACGAAATGATGGCAATTTCCGCCATAGCGAAATTGTCATTGTTGAGCTAAGCCATACTTATTCCACTACCACATTTCCAGAATTAGCTTGAATATGTGTGAGCCACCTTCGGGTATATCCAGCAGTGCAACCTGCTGTAAATCAACCAATTGTATCAATTCTATCCAATTCTGTCTTTGATGGTCATGCTTTCTCCAAAACTCAGTGAAGGACTGTTGGGACTGTTCCTCTTCCCACGACTTTGCCTCAGTGCATCATTTAGTTGCTGTCATTGGGATGGCTGGTGAGTTGCACATCAACGTAACGAAATCAGAATCAATCAAATCAATCATAATTACATATCATAGGTCAACATTATCACACGTCAAAACCAATGGCCCTCAACCAATGGCCTCGTGTAACCAGCTACCCCCCGGAGAAACCATGGGAGCAGCAAACTCATGGGCAGCTGCCCAAGGTGGATCCAGGACGGCGAAGCCATGGCCATGGCCGAGCTCCCAGCGCATCGGTTGCATTGGATGATCTCCTTCTGCAGCTGATCAAGGCGCTGCTGCAGCGTCCTGAGGGCTGGTGATCTGCGATCTGCTGCTGCGATTTATGCGATTTGATCTGTGATCTATGTGTGGTTTATATGTGATCTATATGTGATCTATATATGGTTTATATGTGATTTACGGTGAGTGGTACTCAATCGTGATGAGCATTAGGGTGGATGGTGATGAGCATTCTGGCAATGAGAATCAGGAGTCTGGCTTGAAACCTTGCAATGCTACTCTCTCTTTGTTGCCAGGCTCATGTGGCAGTCAACTGTGCTTTTTCACCGAAACGAATGCAGCTTTCACACAATCCTGACCCATGCTGAAAGACATCCGAATGGGCGCCACAGATTTGGAATTGGAAGACCTAATAGACCTATGGATCAGAGTTGGCCAAATGAACTACATAGCATCACAGTAAACCGATGTAAATCATCGAAGTTGACCCAAGTCCCATCGCTAACGGCCAGGCCATGTACGGCTCATGGCCTAATTTCAGGCCCTGACTGCACAGTGACCTCGTGTTGTTGATTGCGCCTCGAAAGCACGACTGCAACAGGTTATGCTGAGGTTCCTATGGTTCCTTGAGGTTCCTTGAGGTTCCTTGAGGTTTCCTTGAGCTTGCTTGAGCTTGGGCTCAAGTATGCTCAAGTTGATGCCCTTGAATGATCTTGGATGTTGGATATGTTGGTCAGGGTGGCAGCTTGTGGGGCCGCCTGGACAAATCCATCGTCTTTTGTCTTCGCAGCTGCTGACTTTTCAGCTTCCACCTTGGTTTCACATGGCATGCAGCGTGGAGATATGGTAGCTAGCTAGTGGCTGCCAGCTGGCTAGTCACTCTAATTCTAACATAAATCCAGCATCACACACACGCACACCTGTTACCAACCGTGCTGCAAACACCTTGAGACAAAGAAATAGCTTGAGAATGCTTGAAATCTGCAACAGCTTTCTTACTAACCTTGGGAACTGAGTTGAGCAAGTACTGTTCCAGGTATCCGTGGCAATCCAAGGTACTGCTCAATTTGCTGCGTGTAGCGCGTCACTTCGCTGTTGACCTGCGGACAATGGCCACAGTACCGAGTGAAGAAACAACTTGCGACTCATTCGTAGGCAAACCGCCCGCTCCACAACGACATTAGTTGCTACCCAACAAGGAACGCCCAAACTAGGCAGGTCTGTTTCATGACAATGAAGGCTGTCATCTTCTGTCATCAGAACAACTGTTGTTTTTTCTAAATCCACTTGAGACAAGAATAACTCAGGACAATTTGGAGGAAACAATTCAACCAGGCATTGATCCAATATGATCTTTTGAGGGGAGATTCAGCTGCTGCAAGCTGCCAGCTGATCAAACCAGCTCGCACATTTTTTTCGGGGTATCTATATACACGCTACACCAATCAAGAAATGTGAAAAACACGATTGGCTCATGCTGATTGGCTTTGCCATTTCAGCAGTCACGTGGTGTTCTATGCTTCCATGCTACGAACCCGCCCCAGCACCAAACCGGACATCTATGGGGTGCTCCAGGCATCAAGAAATCATGAAAGAAGCACATGAAAGACCATGAAAGCCAACAATGCCCTTGGTTTTCTTCTTTCGAATACTCCCCACTAGAGTTTGCCGAGGACTGGTACTGCCGTGGTTTGTGTTCATGCACAAAAAACCGGCATCTGGCAGGGTCTTCCTCCCAGAATGAGGCCTCTTATAATCATGCTGCTCTATTTGTTCTTGCCATCTCTACCCCGCTTTTGTAGGGTTAGAGTCTAGGCAACCATTAGCGTAAGGATGCATAAGGCATATGCATCCACATCCCCGAAGAGCCTGCCACGATAAACAAAATCTGCAACTTCGACAAATCAACGGCCTTTCAAAATGACTTACTGTAACCACATAGCTTCATCAGCGCACATCCTCCAGTCGCTGATGTAACTGATATCATGTGATGATATGATATGATCTTATCTTGTCTGATTCTTCACTTCGTGGCTCGTTCCGCATTGGACACGGAACTTCAGGAAAATCATTGCGCAGACTGCCGGGGCCATGTGGAAGCTTGCCATGTTCCTCCTGCGTCTGCAACTTCCTTGCTTTCGGCGTGCTTGGCATCCAGCTCTCCGAGAATGGTCCGCATATCCACCGCATCTGCCATGCCCAAACCTCTGCTGCATCACATCGCAGCTCGGGTATGAGATGATATGGGCAAGTGCGCTGACAGACTCCCCTGACCATGCCGGTCTTCTTTGCAAAGCCCCGAATCAAAAACTCCATTTCAAGCCGTTTCATGTTTGTTTGGAGGCAAACATTGAACATATATTCATTCACGTGAAGCAAAGCAAGAACACAGGAAACCTCCTATGGAGGGCAGAAAGATCTGAAAACGACTCAATTTGAATGTGGCCTTCACCAAGTAACCTGGTGCCAGACCCGGAGGTCTCAACAACTTGGGTGGCGACCTATTGGGCGCATCCCTCGGGGGCTCAGGTGCTCGTTTGGGCGGACGGCTCCAGAGTTGTGGACTTCCGTGAGCCTTTTTGGGGCTCTGATGGCTCTGTCTTGGGTGCCAATCTTCCTCCAAGGCAGGTAGAAAAATGGCATCCTGGAGCAGGGGGATGTCAGGGTGACGCCCTGCTGCTTCTGCTTCGAGTTTTCGCCGGTGCGAGTCCAGCCCGTGGCCTCCGGCTCTTAAAGGTGGTAGGAGCTGTAAGCCACCGTTTCTCTCCAAACCTCAGGGAAGCATAGGGAAACACTGAGTGCAATGATAGACTAGGATTGAAGAATCTTGAGAAGGATGGAAATCATTGAGGAAGGAAAGGCATCGAAAGCCACGTTGTCCTACCCACGTGGAATTGCAAGTAAGCATGTCAACTGGTGCACTTTTTTCCAGTACAGTATTCAACAAGCAACCTCCCTGCGCAGAGTAGGCTTCCGAGCCAGCCAGCAATCGCTTTCTCACAGACTCGGGTGTAGTTGATGCTGTAGAAGCAGAGCCGATGGAAGCTCCAGATTGCACAATGTGTCCCTTGTGGCTTCTAGCACTTGCTGGGCCCTGTCCCTTACGATTGGGCCGCTTTTCCCGGTTCACCCGAGCAAATGCCCTGGCAGATTCTTCCAGCCTCAGGATGTAGGGTGGCTTTTGTGGCTCAGCGGTGGGATCTGGCCGCAGTTTGCTTGGGGCGCTTGGGGTTGGGGCGCTCGGAACGCTTCCCGCGGGGTCTGGCCGCACTTTGGCGGTTTCCCGGGGCCTTTCACGAGGAGTGACTTTCGGCACCTGCTGAGGGTTCATGGGCGTGTGCCTGTCCCAAGTATCACGTGGCTCAGGTGCTTTAACTGGCGCAGGTGCTGCAGGTGCTGCAGGTGCTGCAGCCTTGGGAGCCCGTCTCTTGGCCACATGCGCATGGACGTCTCTGGAGTAGGACTTCCCCACCAGCTGGTCATAGCCTTAATGCAACGAGCAAAAATGCAGAAATGTGTGTCGCCTGTGTCTCAACATGTTTCGGCATGGGTTCAACAGGTGGTTGTGTCCAAGTGCCACTTGTCAGCGATGACAACGGATGTGTAGCGGTTGAAAATGCTATTAAAAGTACCTAAAACGAATTTAACCATGACTTTTTGAACACTAAGTACTGTTACCGACGATTGAAATTATTATCTTAAATAGACATTCTATCTTTCACCCACCAAAGTGAAAGTGGTGCAGGCAAAACATTGCAGTCCAGAAGCATGCCTGGCAAAGGTCATGTTGACATAAACTGCAGTGAAATCGCCCCAGATCCAATACTCTGCTACTACCGCGGCAACCGGGACGATCACAATGCCATTCAAAATATGCAGCCTTTGGCAGGAACAACGGAACGGATCGCAGCATCTCTCTTTTTGTTTCCCTCCCTCTCTCTCTCTGCCTTGGTTTGTCCCGGAAGCGTCAAAAATGCCCACAAACCAAACAGAATTTATGATAGAGTAGTAGAATCATAGATCTGCAACTGCGAGGTTCCTTGTTTCTGTGCTGGAAAGTCCTTCAAAACGCGCAATCATCTCATATAAGGCCAACTGAGCATGGGAAACAACATCAAACATCATGGCTGTGGACTGTGAAAGTGTCTATTTGTCATGCCTTCGTGTGCCTTCAGAAACTCACATGCTGAGTCCAACCTCTATATACACCTCTCTGAGTCGCTCATGAATTTGTTGCAAACATGTGTGAAAGCGACCAGGAGCTACAGCTTGTTTTTTAAAACCATGTTCGTTAAAGGACTCTTTGTTAAAAACATGTGAAAACCACATTCTGTTCACTACTGCTTGTAGGACTGCTTATAGCTAGTCTCCCTCTCTCCATCGCCACTTGTGGGTAGTGTTGTGGTATGTTTTGCCGCCAGTCGTGGTCCTGCGCTGCGAGTGAGATAGCCAGCTTCCGGAATCCATGGTCAGATTCATCTGGGGCATGGCAACTCAACCGCCCATTGGGACTTCTGATATGGTCATTAGTTGGCTGGTGGAATTCCCGAAACAGGTATCAAATAGACCGCGCATGTATTTTCCACTCAATTTTGGGAAGAATTCAGTTGTGCGATATGGCGCAGCTGGAACCAGCCAAAACCCAATGCTGAAAGGTTGCGTTGGCCGCAGCCGGCTGTGGATGAGCAATGCTGCCCATGGCTTGCAATCGGTGTCCCTTTGGACACCGTCCAGCCTCGGGGGCAAAAGCTTGAAGTGAACTCTAAGGCAACTTGGATCAGAAACTCATGTAGCTTCAGAAATTCTTCAATCACGAATCGATGATGGTAACTCAAGCAGCCTCGGCCCCTCAGCGTCCACAGCTGAGTCAGTCAAGTGACCATTCGACTCCCCATATCATCGTGACTCCTGGCAGTTCACAAGCACTGGAGCTATCCATGGGTCTGAGATGGTCTGCGTGTCTAAGCGAAAGAATCGGGCCAACATTCTCGGAAGAAATGAATGATCAACTTGTGGCCTGTGGTGGATGCTGATGGATGCTGATGATTGCCACTTGTCACAATGTAGAAACACAAAATGCCTCGCAATTCCGATTGGCCAAGATGCCGGTAGCAAGCTGCTTGAAGGTCTTCCTCCTCGAACCATGGGTCCGGGGTTGGGAGACTCGGCTCGCTGTTCGTCCGTCGCACGCGGCGGGTCGTAGCCTGCGACAACTGAAGCCCTGGCTCTCCAAGCACAACGAGCGCCAACTCAAAGGTTTTGTTTCTCAGTGCTTCAGCTTCTTCAATTCATCACTTTCCACATCATTAATCATCATTAACTCATCTCATTACACATCTCAACGGATCTCAACCCCCACCATCCATCACCATTCCCGACCCCGAAGGCAGGCGTTCACCTTCACGGTCGCCTTCTGCAAGGGCTGCTTCTCAAGCTCGGCAATCTGCTCTCGCAGCTGCCGATTCTCACCCTCCAGGCCCAGGCACGCCTGACGCAACGGCGATGACAGGGCGTGGTAGCTGAGGATGGCATGGATGGCTGTGGCTTTGGAAGCTGCTGAAGCTCCCAAGTTCAGAAGTGTTCGGCAGAAACTTGGCGCCATGAGGCTGCCAGTCGCTTCTGCTTCCAATTCATGCATGTAGATGCACCTGAAATCCTCCCGGTCTACAATCAATTTCTCGGGTTCCAGTAGCCAATACGTTTCCAAGTCATGCCGAACCACATGCACACACTCACACACACATACACACACACACACACATTATAAATATATATGTTGATACCTTCTGTAAATATTTTACATAAACATCATGCATCTTCATTTTATTTACGCCGATCCTTGTCACTTGTAACTGGGGCCGTTCCATTCCGCCAGCCTTTTGCAATTGAGACACACGCTGCTTCAGTTCCTTGCCGTTGCAAGGGGCCCAAAGGAGGTGGGAGGTGCAGTGCGTGAATGCCGCCATGGAATGGTCACAAACCTTCTAGCATATGCTGCTCGACATCGCTCGGCCGCGTGGACACTCAAAAGGCCTATTGTAGACTTCCAAATGCTTGGAGGATGATGATAATATTGATGCTGCTGACAATGACATAGGATGATGACGATGATGGTATTTGATGCTTTTTTTGCGACACGGTGTTGCCAGGGTGCTTGCACATCGCCCCTGGCAGTTGACGACACTGCTGCCCGCAGGTATTCCACTTCTGCCTGCGCAAAGGTGGCGACTCTTCCAGTGGAAAATCTTGGCAACGCCAAGCTGGTGCAACTGCTGGTCCGACCTCGCTGACCAACCGCATCAACCATCCCAACACGATCCAACAATATCCAACACGCCTATGCTTTCATAACCAACTTTGGGATACCTGCCTGCCATCGCCATCCAGCGCCTGCCTGGATCTGATTCTGCACCTCCTTGTGATCCATCGTATCACCTCAGCGCAACAGTTCCGAACAGTTGAACGCCAACTGTTGAGGCTGCAGTTGGACCGTTGTTGGAGAAAGGCTAGCTGTGGATGGCTCGGTACTGGGTTTCCCATCGTAGATCACTTCGCTTCTGGCATAGGTGCTCTCTACAACTCTTTACTTTTTTCTCAGATCCTTACCTTTGTCTCTTTACAATAAATGTTACATGTGACATTTGTGTGACATTCCATGCCCCGCAATATCCCGGCGAAGCGTGACAGCTGAAGTAGGGGCGCTTACAGCAATTTGCAGCAAGGCTACAAATGGTTGCCTTCATCTTGACGCGCTTCACCTTGGCAAACAATTTCTGTCACTTGGTGGCAAACCATCCATATTTGCAGGTACATGGAAGTATACAGTCGGTTAGTGATGGTTAAATATTCTGATGGACATTGGTCACTACTGGTGCAAAATCATTATCCGTAAAAACTCATGCAGTGGAATACCAAACGCCACAATTTTGTTTTGGCCTATGGCCTACTGTATGCCATTTTAGCCAATGTGTTCGGCACACTGATTCAAATTGAATTATCTCGTTCTTTGGGGTAAAGCACATTAACATCATCAAACAAAAATCTGAAAAAGGAAGGACGACTGAACCCAAGTACAAGCACAGCTATACTACTAGCTATCGCACACCGACCAGGGCCAACTTGAATTCCAACGACTTGAGGAACTTGAGACTGAAACGGAAAACTTGATCTGGGGATATCTGGGAGTTGTTGAGCCCTTGTAGCTTCGAACTGTTCGGGGCAGCAATTCTTCGTGACCATGTTCAGCACTGACCACAAGAAGAAATGACGTGAGTCCGAACTCCTAGCCATTCGCTGCTTGCTTATTCAGGTGGAAAAACAATTCTGGAGAAACTATCCGGGATCCACATGGATCCGCAAGGTCACCCGATCTGCAAAGCGCAGCGTGCTCAAAGTCTGCATCTGGTACAGAACTGAGCCTCAGTGTTTGACGCATCGAAACTGCGGCATGCTGTGGAATGCCGCACCCCTTACTCAGACTGCTTGGCAAAGGAAGTATGCTTCAGAGCAATTAACACAGAATAAACAGAGCTTGACAACCTCAGCTTTTTCAGTTCCAAGCATTGCCAAATCTTTTCGACTGCAAACATGTCAGGTCTGACTGGTGAACACCTTTGCTGTTCAACATTCGCCACATGATGAACTTACCCTTACCATCACTATAACCACAAAAATTAACCATCACTGAATCAGTTTGATCATGTCAAGTTGATGATTTGCCTCGCTGCCAAAGAATTCCTCAAAGCTCCTTGTGGGAACCCCACCTGGACTTGAGCCGCGTGGCAACAAATGGTGCAAATCATCAGGGTATAGCTGTTGCCAGCAAGGCTATCTCGTAACCTCACTGACAGCCAGCAGCCGGGACATGATTGTCAGGTCAGAATATCCAGCAGTTGATCAACTCAAACAACCCTTCTATATGTAACAGTCATGGTAAATCATCAGCTTTTGAGTCGGTGAAAGTCATGGTGGAACTGCGCAACTGCGAGCTGGCATGACCTGTCATGGAAATGGGGTGCCCTCCAGTATCACACCTCCAAAGATTGCTGGGGGTCATCACTGCCCCCACCGCCGCCACAACCATCAACAACACCATCATCATGTTTCCACTAATCATTGCTGTTGGTTTTATCCCTCATGATTTGTCTTGCTTGGTACTAGTTGTCAACCATCATGACCGCACCGTCATCACTGACACGAACAAGCAGCAGCAATGTGAGCGTCGAGTCCCTGTAGGGCACGTGTCGGTTGACCTCGATGCCTCGCTTGAAGACAGGCGGCTGCGACAGAATCCTTGGTTTTGCCATGGCTGGAAGCGCACCAAAACAAGGGACTCGACCCTCTCCATGAGTTGGATAGCCTCAACTACATGGGGGGAACATCGGGGGACCTGCTTATCAAAGATTTGGTTCCTAAAATTTAGGTTCATGTGTCACTGCAACATGCTGAAAACTTCCAACCCGCATGCTGAGATGCTGCAAACAGCTGCCCAAAATGTGCATGGACCGGTTGATGGTCGCCAACTCACGAGCGTGTTGAGGCGAGATCTGCGGACCAGTCATCACCTGAGCCACTGAGGTTTCCACTTCGCCATGCTTCGCCAGCTTCCACCCCTTTCTAAGGCGACAAACACCTGCCTGTCAGCAAATTCAGGTTGGGAATGCGCATGCCAAATGCTGATACATGTCCCTCCCTTGTGCATCTCAATGTGGACATATCAGCACTAAGGCACACAGAACACAACAATCATGACATAGCTATGTAATTTATCAACATACGAATGCATACACAAGCCACATGGGCGCCTAGGGATTTTGGAACATGTGTTGTTTCAGGTTTGGTGAATGATTGGAACCATCCGTGTAATAAATGATCTCTATGTCTATATCCATGATTTCCTTTTACTACATCATCAGTGGGATATTCAGAATCATATACCATTTAAACAGATCATATACATACATACATACATATATACATACTCCGTCTGGACTCATTCTTCCTTTCCGTCGCCTGGGTATACACCATGCAATCATCTTCAGCACCAACATACAACATTCATCAAATAGAATCAAAACATATCAAATCTTGTCATATCACTATTTAATCAACATCAACTAAGATATCATATCATATCAGTCGCTTTGATTCTGTCCTATTATCAATGTGCGATCATTATCAACCAATATATCAATATCAACCATTATAGACAAATATCAATATTCATCCAATATCGAACAAGAATATCTAGTAATCAAAAAACAATCAAACCATAAAGTATATCAACATATATCAACTAAGTATTTTACATGAACCACTTGGTTGAAACATGTTGAAACTTTAACCGTTTGGACTTTCGCATCGCGCTTTGTGGCTCCGCTTCGACCAGGGGGCCCATCGCTCGTTGCCCGCCAGGTCCACTAAGCGCAGCTTCGACTCTCGGACACGGTCCCCGAGCTGCTGCCGAACCGTCAGGGTCAGTATGCCTTTGGCGATGCCACGGTGGTCGATGCGGACGTGGGATGATTTTTGGCTAAAGCACCAGGCATTTAATATTCATTGCAATTCAAATCTATTTAACGCATGATTTTGCCATTTTGCTGTGGCAAATATGGGCCAAATATGCCACGTTGATCGTTACAAATTTCCGGTCGATGTGCGAGGAATGGTTGTGAAACTTGGCATTTGTGAAGCAGCGTGTTGCAATTGTATGCCGTTGCATGTAATAGGGAATAAATCCCACTAGTTTTTGGTTGGGGACGGGAGCCCTTCTTAAGCCTTCGACATTGGATCTGACAGGCCGCTACCAATCCGAGGAGCAGTGAGCTCGGGAGGATTGCTCATTGTAATTCGTAGAGCGGAAGGCAACGTTGGCAAAACCAAGAATCAAATAATCCAAGCATTCCTGCATCAGGGTGCCAAGAGCTGCCCGGAGCAACATTAAAGGCACCAAAAACGTGCCATAGATTCATGACAAAGCCATAGCCTCAAGATGCCTCAAGGTACAGTTCTCACATTCAGTTCCCAGCGCGTCAAAGTGCTGAATTGCAGTGAATTGCCCTTGTATTTCTGGATTCTTCATGATCTTTTTATTGCAAACGCGATGCTCATGTGCCACTTCACAAGGATTTTGCACTAGCTGGGAATGCTGAGGCAAGGTGTCAGCCCATCCCAGATCATTCCAGCACCTCCACATTGGTTACCACGACTTCGGTAATATCTTCCAGGAAGACGTTGACATTCTGTCCAGGCTTCTTGTCCTCTCCTCAGTGCCACAAGCACCCAGCTCTGCAGCGAAAGGGAATGGAATGATGTTCGCTGTTTTGAGGCCGGGATCCTGACATGTTTCTTTCATCGTCTTTCCAAATAACAGCTTGCAGCATGCACGTTGAGGGTGGCTCCAACTTTGTCCCTCCGTTCACCCGAATCAAGCAAAGCTTCTCACTCGAAGAGGTTTAGTTGAAGCTGGTTGGAGAAGGTCATAACATCTTTCCTGGTAGATTTGCACATAGTTCAAGCTCACTTGCGCCTTGGGCAACGCGTGAAACTTTTCAAATCAGTTGATATGCCTAGCACAAGCTGCTCAGGTCCCCTCCATGACAACCATGGTGCCCGCAATCTTTGTCGATAGGCTTTAAGCACACTTTTCGTTTGAGATATCTCGAGTATTACTCAGAAAAAGCAAAAGTAGAGTCTGTTTGGCTGTTTTGCTGATGAACAAAGAGCAAAACCTCGAGTAACACCTGAGTAAACGTCATGTAGTTAATAGATGTTAATAGAATGTTAATAGCAAGGAGGAGTCTCCATCACACAACGCATGAGTTGGCGGTGCCCCGATTGCCTCGGGCACTTGCTTGAAGATCTGCTGCATAACACGAACCTGGGAATCACAGCTGCCCCTTCGAGCCTGGCCTGGGGATGAGCATGATCGCAACTCAACAAAGGCAGCAGGGGGGAACCCATATAGTAAATTATAGTAACATGTGGTGAAATACTTTTCCGAAGTCCATTATATATATATATATATCTGTGTGTGTATGTATGTATTGAGGATTATATTTGCAGCTGTCACTCACATGTTTATGTATGTGCACATTATGCATGTGTCACTCGCAGAACGTGCATATTTGGACTGTTTGGACCCGTGCGCACTACTCTTTTGACAAGTCCAAAACAAAACATGGACTCATTACATACGTGCAATCATTGATACACCCTCATGGACATCCGCATTATTTTGCAGTGTATCAAATGTCATGTATGCTTAGCCTGCTTCCAACTTTTTGCATCGCCTTCTCAAGGAGGTTGGCTCAGCTGGTGGACATATAAACCGCGTCATATTGCAAATCCTTCCCAGTATGGTTCGGCAATCCACATTCAAAAATTGTTTATATTGTTTTTTTACTAGTTTTCCGTCGCTATGTTTACCACCGATCAACTCCACAAGGGTATCCCCCACAAGGGAAACCCCACAGGATACCCCCAAAGACTCCCCCCGAAACCATGCGAAACCGGGTCACAACGACTCCACGATTCTGGTCCTTCCCAATGTGGCTGCTGGTTGGTGGCGTAGTGCCCTCAAAGGCAGATTCCATCAAGGTTGGACCTACCAGGGCCGATCTCCATTGAGCATAAGCCAGGGCAAAACCATCCAAAAAGATCAGACTTTGGACCATTCTTTAGAGCGAAAGGAGAACTTGGGCAAGTTGGGATTTCCGTGGATTTCCTGCGTCTGATTCTTGTCAAGGGCTGCATTCTGAAATGCATTTTGTTGCGAAAATGTCCCCAGTAATTCATCGAATCAACAGCTTCCACATGCCAACAGCAATGGTTGGCCTAGCATCGTGTAGGTCTTTCCTCAGCTGCAAACATGGAGCAACATGGGCTCTGCCGGCTATGCGGCCAACCTCCACACGTGCGAATCAGAAACGCTGATGCTGATGGTATTCACGTCATACCCTCAGTTACATCTCAGCATCCCTCAGGTGATGTACTGGTCGGACCTTGCATGCCCGTCCGACAATCGATTCCAAGCAATTTTGGCAAGCGACCACTGCCAGTCATGCCATAGGTGAAAAGAGTGACGTTGTAGCCGTTGAAAGCTTTGTTGACCAAAGGCAAAGCTGTCTCCCACACTTCCTGTCAACACCACCAGCTGCGCTGAAACGTTTGCGTCCATGGCTGTGCAAAAAGGTGCGCCATGATTATAGCTACTGTTTTTGAAATGTCTTGAAATTTCAAAGGTCTCTGCGATTCTTCAACACTATCTTTGAATCACTTGAAGTCTGTGTGTCTTGTGTACTGCAAACCAACGCTGGCATCGGGTGCCCAGCCTCTTGTCCGGACTGGATCCTGACTCGCAAAAGAAAAGATCGGAAGATTCGCAATTGACCCTTCAAAATCTTCTGAACAACGTGCAGCCATCAGCCAATTGACTTGGTGAAACATGATCAATCTCTGACCAGCGCATTTCCAAAACTGCACGACTCTTCATTAGAGAGCCCTGTTAGTCTGTCTGTCCAAAAAACTTAAGAAACTATCCTTCTCTCTCTCCTTCATTCTCCTTCTAATTACTGCTACCGAGCATCCCCAGGACTGTGTCATACTGGCATTCAAGGGCTTTTGTGCGCTTGTCACCCGCAGGTGCTAGAGTTTCAGTTGTCAGAACTACCTTCTTGCCCTCGGTCCTTGGAGCACGACAGCCGGATCTGAAAGTGGAAAAACAATGAAATTGAAACAAAACTATTAAAAAAAAACATGAAATAGGTTGACAGAGTTGGACGTATTGGCTATCAACACAAGTACCTGGCGCTGGTTGTGAATCAACCTCATTGAGGGGGAACATGTGGGAAAATGGCTGGGATTGGAAGGATCAAATCTTGGGCATTTCAGCACCTACCATAGGTCCGTGACTTTTTCACAGCGAGAGGATGCCCCCATGGAACTCCCGGCCACAGAGCTTGGCCTTGAAGTCCTTTGCGGCATTTCATTCTTGGGCGCCCGTTGTCCCAACAAGAAAATGCAAGCCACGCTTATCCTGACATGCGTCCGCGCACAGTGGCCATACGATGCCTCGGATGGCAGAGGGGGACGAGCTCGCACCAGCACTGTTGCGAAGGAGGCACCATTGGCAGAGTTTTTCATCTCATCCTGGCTACTGTAGCCCTCTGTTCTTGGGCCACAGAAGCTACGGATAAGCACCCCTTGATGAGAAACATCTGATGCTTGCCGCAATTCTGTTCCGGCAGTTTTGGCCCCTCAGTTCTACAGATTTACATCTGAACCTCTAGTTTAATAGCGTGTAGACTGGCTGGAGTTCACTATTTTGGCTCGTCTATGTCGAGGTGGAGTTGGTCCTGAAATATCTGGAAGCAACAGTGTCTTGCACATTGATTCCCTGCAAACATGAAACACAACCCGTCTCGCCTGGTCCTCATAGGAGACACCAGCCTCTCATGGACCAGATTGCAATTGTACCCTATCCACTGTATCCCACTGCGGGAACGCCCATGCATTAGTTTCAGGACGCGGTGTCTCATTCGCAGCCGCACAGGTTCCAAACGGGATGAGTGGGTCTGACCCTCTCCCATCTCCCTTGAGGACCAGGCCCACTGCTCCAAGTTCCCACCCAAACGCTTGGATACCTTTGATGTCGCTGGCGGCATCCATGCATCTTGGAATCTTTTTGGGGCAACTGAGGTCCAATTTCGCTCACACCTCATGATTTGCCTGCGATGAGTCCCCGTGGTGATTAGCTTCGCATGATGTTGACGTGCCAAATATCAGCATGATTCCGCAGCGCGATCGTTCCAAGCTCTGATGTTGACATGATACACCTATGCCTATGCATGCCTATGCCACAATCAGTGAATCCTTGTCCAAAGGTCAACCAGTGCCGCATGGGCCTCCTCGAGCAACTGGGTGTTGGCTTCCAAAAGCCTCTGATTTTCTTCTTCTTGTTGGTGGAGACCAAGCCTAGAGAGGCGGGCTTCCAATGGCTAAAGGAGAGAAGCAGTGAAGCCTATTGTTTGAGACCATGGAAAAAACAACACAGTCGGAAGTGTCAGCTCTGCTTAATCCTCATGCCATGGACAGAAACTTATGTAGGTAAACAATTGCCACAGGAAAATGATGCAAGCTTTTACTAGAATCAGTGAGCAAAGGTCCACGCCCACACTGTTGTTTTGTTATTCTGTTGGCTGCCTTCGCCACTTGGTAGCCCTTCTACATAAGCAATCGCTCTGCTCGCACAATGGCAACAACAGAACATCCTCCTCTTCTGCACCATCGGCATTGGCATCGCCATTCTCTTCGTTGCTAGGATGCTCACCGCTGTCGTCGTCCCCATCGACATCGACATCGTCATCGTCATCGTCATCGTCGTCATCATCATCATCATCGTCATCGTCATCGTCATCGTCATCGTCATCGTCATCGTCATCGTCATCCTCGTCATCATCATCCTCGTCATCATCCTCCTCCTCCTCCTCATCATCATCATCATCATCATCATCATCACCGCCAGCCAAAGCACAAAGAAATTTCAGCGCACAAGCAGATTGCATGCAGCGGAAAACAAGCACATAGGGCGGGCCAAAGATTTGCACAGAAAATGGACAAGACCGGTCAACAATAGGCCAAAAATCCATAGATACCCCTAGTAAGCCATAGCGAGCACCGCAAGTTTACACCACTCCCTGTATCGCGCCACCCTGGCACCACACAGTGCAATCGTGAACGACATCTCCTTCCGCCATGGCCACCCCATCCCTGCTCCCTGCGCCAAACCCAAAGGGCAAAGCTCAAGCATTCAGGTTGCTTTTGGAAATGGCCGGGGCGAGAACACCCAATGATTTTCAATAGCACCCAAAAATAGATCAAAACGATGAAAGTGCGATAAAAGAATACGTCAGTCGGTGCAGAGTTGAATCGCACAGAACATCATGGCAAACCACTGAAATCCATGTAACAGCTAATTTCAAACTGGTTGTTGGTTTCAAGCCCCCTGAAAAATATTAGTCAACCAACCAATTGTCAATAATTATTAATTACTAGGGAAAATAAAACATGTTTAAAACCACCAGCTAGTTTCAAACCCTTTAAAAACAATTTGTAACAGCTAGTTGCACCGGACAATTTGCTGCTGCGGCACGTCAGCAGCTCGACTTCGGCTTCGCCTTTGGTCCTCTGCCTCGGATGCCATGCCGCCTGGAGAAAGTTCATCGATATCCCAAGTCATTATGCCGCCTGCAAACCATTCGCAGACTTAGTCAACGAAGTCTTTCCCCATGCCAGCTCTTGGGGAAAAATGCTGAGTTTAGAACCACCAACTAGGCCTGTTTTGTCGAATTTTTTGGGAGCTGATGGCCCCTGCTGGGTTGTTGGAGCTGCTGGCCCCTGCAGCTTGGGTCACCACTCTTCCAGTTGCTGCAAGGTCTCAAGTTGAAGCCTCAAGTGCTCCTCCTGTTCAGCAAGCCGGGGCAAAGCTGAGAATGATGCGATGGAGGGATCTGGTGTTGTGTCAGCATGACCTTTTTCCACGCAATTTTGGGGTTTTGTATGGCTTTTTTTGGTCGTTTGGAGGTTGGCTGGTGGGCAGCTACTCTTTTGCAGGTCGGCCTGGTGTGCAACTGCAGAGCTGCAAATTTCAACGGCAAATTTGCCCTGAGAGGATCTTTCATGCGAGTCCTGGTAGAGGAGTTTGTCTTTCGTTGCCTTGATCCTTTCCTGTGACCAGGCAGGCTCCACGACTGGTCACATTGGCACAGCATTTCGACATGGAACTGGCACACCACCCATCATATTCCGCACTATTCCGATCCACAAGCTAGTGAAGCATGCGAGAGTAAGGCAAATCTGCCATTTCATGCCATGCAAATTACCAATCAGTTCGCCATGGCAACTAGTAAATATTGGAGCAATCAACATAGTAATTGGCACTAATGAAGATTCGTGCCAAACATATCAAACAATCTCCATGTAGATTTCCCATTAGCACCGGTAACACTTAGCAAAATCATCACCTCAGGATCTCAGGAACCGTTCATCGCCCATGGAGCCCCCTGCATGGTGCCACCCACCTGCATCTTCCCCAGTTCCAATCGAAGCTCCTTGAAGCACTCCGTGGCGGTCACAAGGGGTCACAAGGGGTCACAAGGGGTCACAAGGGGTCACAACATCTCCACCACAAAATCTTCAGGTAAAATGTAGTAATAGACCTGAAGGGGCACTTGTTCAAGATGTACCCCTTGTGACCCCTTCAGGTATATCAATGATGAATGTTGGAAATCAATTCAATATATAGTTTGATGTGGTTCAACAAGGTAGTAATGAACAGAATTGATTGTGAGTTGAATGTAAAATGTATGATTAATGTAACTGATGAAGTACCATAAGTCTTCAACAATGGGCCAATTTCAAAAAGGATGACCTGGCCAATGCCAAGTTGAAGTGATGTCTTATGATTCAGAAGGAGATCCGAAAGAGTACTCAGAAACGACATGCCAAGAATCATGCAAGCACATGTCAACTATCATCAACTTCATCCACCCTCCACAACCAAAAGCAGGGCTTAGGAAGCTTCATCAATTCATCACCTTTATCACATCTTATGTCATCTTATCACCTCTGCGGAGGCCTTTGAGACAAAGCGTTGTGCTGTACTGTGCTGACCTCTTCTTGCCGCCGATGACGGCGAGCAAGGCCTTGCTCCTGCGCGCTGCCACAGGCACCCTTGCGAAACAACATTCCGCACATCCCAACATGCAAACCTGCATTCACATGCCAAAGCATCATGCAAACATGCCTCTTCTGCACATCCCAACATGATCCAACATGCAATGCGAATGCCCAAGTTTTCCGACTTCAACAAAGCACGAAATCGCTCGCCTTCACCAGCTGAGCACTCAGTTCTTGCAGCGACTCCTCCAAGGCAACATCGACCTCGCCACCCCGGGGGTAGCCTGGGGAGGTCCACATTGGGCCCATCCGCTCCCTTAAGATTGCCGGTCCCGCGCCTCACCACTGCCTGAGCGCCACGACACTCTGCTATGCCAGGAGAATTTCGAATTGCCAACTTCCTACATTGTGATACAATGGTTATGTATAAACATAAATGTAAACAAGATATATTTGCTGTCAGTAAACATATAGGTAATGTAAAAACTTGTGCGGACATAGAATATATTGTGAGGCTTTGTGTGTGTGCAAATGTAGGCATAAATAAGTCATATAGAATGTATAGAACCACGTATTTATGTCTCTTTATAATATCTATGTCTGTATCATTGTCTAATATTTATCTGTCTAGTCATATGAAGCCTCTGCTTGCATGAAGTAAGTACGCAAACTCTAGATCAAGTACCCTCCTGCCGCACATCTAGCGACACGAGATCCCCTTGCGCAATGGCAAAAGAATCATAACAAGTTCTCAACCAAAATCCGTACCAATTTGTTCACTTCAAGACGAATTGAAGGCCCTAAATGTGATGGACATGTCAACATTGACCGATGATTCATTCGGACTCCAGACTAGGCCACACTACACGATTGCATCTCGTGTGCCAGTCTTGCTGTCTAGTTGACTCTCTTCCTGCCAAGGCAGGTACAAGTGCCTTCATCATCCCGCTATGAATTATATACTGCTGGCCAGATGATCATCAACTAGCATTAAGATGCATTAAGTATTCCTCAACAGTGTAGCAATGTTGATAATTGGTCATAATGATTCACCAGTTCATCACCGTGCGGTTTCTAATAGTCTAATCATGATCAACCAGTTCATAGCCATTGTTACACGATCATGCGGTTTCTTGCGGAATCGTCAGCCCAGCACATCACCATAGCAGCGTAGCAAGCGTTGCTTCCACCAAGTAGCTGAGAGATCGGAGTTGGGACTCACGCCTGGTAGCGACATCTGACTCGAGATCCGGTAGTGGCGAGTAATCCACTACAATCCATGGTTGATGGTGGTTATTGGTGGTTCAAACATTGGTAATTCAGGTTGATAAGCTAAATGATCGCAGGAGTCAATGACCACGAATTGCCAAGAATAACCAGTCCATATAAGTCCCCAATGCCGGAGATCCAGCTGTTATCTCAACCCCCAAGTTTGTCAGAGCTTTATCTCCGGGGGTGGCGGTAGCAGCTGGATCTACGCAGAATGAATAGCCACAAACCTGACTGTGGCACACTCAGTGGTAGCCAGTGCCCATGGAATTATTTCATGTAGGACCCGCATGACACACACAATATCCACACAATCTCACACACGTGTTTTGACATGAGATACACTAGTCTTACATCTATCAGTGGTATTCTATCTTCCATGTACTGTTTTATGTAGGGGGTTATCACAAATCATCATGGTTTTGGTAGTTTTGGTTGCTTCGCAAGGATCTTTTGTCGTCGCAGGTGCCAGAGCCAAGCTTCTCTCTGCCTGAGCCTAAGCACTCACAGTTTGGCTCGGGCTATCATCATGGAGCAGCCCACCGCACACGAGAGGCATGAACAAACAAGCGGCTGGAGGTGAAATCAAATACCATGTGTTGCTCAATGGGATTTCTCCAAAAGGCAGCCCGTAAGAAATACCTTTTGATCATGCCTCTGGGTCTTGCCTCTTGATCATGCCTCTTGATCATGCCTCTCCCGGAGCCTCTCGCGAATGACGAATGAAATGAATACATTGACTTCGGGCCCAGTTCATCCTTGCGCACAGGCTATCAACCATCTTCCTCTCGACGCTGTTGAATGCCCGGTGCTCAGTGGTATCAGAATGTATTAGATGACGTCACTGATATACCGCAACGTAGCCTTCCGACATTGTTGGACCAGATTCTGGCATGATAAAGGATTTTGATACGATATGGTAAGAAGTGCTGTTTTTTGCACTGGAACATCGCGACGCGACGTGGGTAGTACAGGTGCCTCTAGTGCTTGCTGGTGTAGATCGTAGGATTGATCCAAAATCAGTGATGACCCAAGGCCACATGCGGTGCTGCCATCAGCTATTGGTGAAACTGGAAACACCGCTGCCTAATGCTGCCAAGAAGTGGCAAAAAGGTCATCTTTTTCATCTGATTTCCACGCCAAATCAGTTCTGACGTACAAATTAACCATCATTTAAACATTTGTACCAGTAATTATTGTCGGTTGTTATTTTACCAGTAAATTAGTCTGCAAGCTGATCCAAGATGATCTAAGATCTTTTGTTCGCACTATTTCGCACTCCCTTTTGATCACATCTGTTCGCAGCTCAAAAGGGATCACTCCGAGCTCCGTCCCGATGTCCACCTGCACATCAACAGCGGGAAGCTTCCGCGGCTGAAGCAAAGAAGCCATGATGAGCCAGGCCTCCTTAGGCGTCCAGCGTATTGCTGACCGACATCGTTGACCAAGCCCTCAAGTCGGCCCGAAAGTCATGGATTCGCATGGCACAAGGGAGAAAAATCTCAACAAAACACAGGAAGTTTGCAGGAACAACTGGTGAAACATGCAATTTGTGGAACAAATGACGAAACATGCAAATGAATCTCGATACAGTTCTGGATTTCGAAAAGCACTCAATGCATTCAACTCCAAAGGGTTTGCTCTCTAATCCTTGCTTGGCAAGGACTCATAACAATCAAGCTGTGTAATGCACTGAATATAGCGATCATCTGGGGATTTCTTGAAACAGGGGCACCCCAAAATGGTTTAAATATTTCAAATGGATGGTTCCTTTCTATAAACGATTAAGTAATAATGTTGGTTTCTGATTAGTGTAACCCCCCCTAAAGTAATGAAAATAGGCATGAAACCAACAGGTAGATACTATAATCAGAAACCAACATTATTAAATATTAAACATTATTAAATATAATGAAACCAACTATAATCAGATAATTTAGGGGTACCTGTATTTTGATAAAGCATCACCACCATTGGTCACTGCTGTCGTCCTGCTGCGTGGACTTCGTGCTTCACCCACCTGGCTCCGGCCCAAGCATGGCACCAAGCATGGCACCGAAATCAGACATCGCACGTGACGAAAGTTCGCAACTTCGCAAGTTCAGCAAGTTGAGTTGTGCAAGAAACAAATGCACCTGAAACAAACTACTTTTGATGTTTACATTTCCAAGTATAGTGACTAGTCATGAAAAAATGATGAAGGCAACAATGTTGGAGATTTGGAAAAATCATCATGATAAACCAAAGGACAAATAACACAAAAACACAATTTTCATGTGAAACGATTCAAAGGTTAAACTCCAATAATGGGCAGTTCCACAAGAAGATCCCCCTTCCGACCTTCAACATGTGAAACCAACAAATAGAAACAAATTTGTGATTTCAGATTTCAGGTTCAACAAACAATGATGATTAGGCATATTCAAGGAATCAACCCTGTAAAAATGCAAAGCACAAACCAACTGACACATAGACCCATAGGACAGTACTGTTTTGACAACCCCGGCAGAAGACCTTTCACAAACAATACCAACAACACCATTGATCGCATTGATGTAAACTTCAAACAATCACTTGGTGCATTGAGGTGCTGCCATCATCATAAAACATTTAAACACTAAATATCAGAAATGCTTCATGCCTCAAGAATGCTTGGGTCGGGCTCCTTGGAAATCAGGCAACATCAGGCGACCATGGGACAACCATGAGGTTTAACCATGCCAACATCTATGACAGCGGGGACCAACTGCACGAAGCACCTGACTTTCCTGCGCTGGCGGCTCTCTGATGTCCACACAAGTTGGACCTCCATGCTTGTGCACCCCAGTGTAGGTCCTCCCGCGCTTCAGGGAGAGGGATGCTTGAAACATACATGGTCCGGTTGATGATAGCAATGTTTTCGAGACAATCCTCCTTTCACTTTCTGATTTAGGGTTGGGTTCTTGATGTTTCCCTATCAACCAACCCCGGACCAACCCCTCTGATTTCAGGCATTGATTCCTTTCTAGGGGACACTCCTATGGAATGGGGGGACCAAATCCTTCGTAGCTCCTTGAGGTGACGTGACCACCTATGACTACGGCTAACACGTGCCGCTCAAATAGATTTGCACGCATGAAATAGCCATGATACATTCTCAAGCATGTTGTCAAAACGTCCGCCTCACCAGCATGTATTTGGAACTATTGGAACTTCTGAATGAAGTATTTCATGCTCAGAATTGATCATGATGATCGCAGTCCCCAGCTGTTATTGTGGGCTTTGATTCAAGGTCAACATCAACAAAAACCATCAGAAGCATGGCAACATGACAACAGCGGATGACTTTCCAAATGAATCAAATGGATGTTTATCAAGTCATAGGGGGCCCCTAAATCATCCTCTCTCTCTCTCTCTCCATCGCCATCCCGAAGGTTCAACTGGGCTGAAGGTGAGCAGGTGGCCCAGCCAAAAGGAGCCACTGTACAAACAGGCTAGATGCACAAACCGCTCCGATCGAGAGCACAAGGTCAAATTCCAAATCTTCAAATAGTAGGAATTTACTGTAGAACTATATTCAAACAATATACATTTAAATACTATTTGAAATCTAAGACACATTCAAATATGTAGAACAGAAATATATATATATATTACATCAAATTATATCATGAAACTTAAAGTATTATATACATATTTATATGGCTTCAGCACCCCCCACATGCTGAAGATCGAAGCCAGCTCGGCGCTTGGCGGCGTTGCCCACGCCTGGAGTCATAGAAGAAGCGCTCGGGACCGTAGCGGAACTCCTCCAGGGCCACGTTGGCTTTGGAGGAACGCGTGCCTCAACGGCCGCGGTGCAGGTGGCCAAGCCATAAGCACTGCAGGTGGTGTTCAAGGCATGGGATCAGCATGGGATCAGCATGGATCGTGATGGACCATCGTGGATCATCAAGTTACCATCGGAACATTCCCAGTGTGACCATGGCTCCCAACACATCCGGCATCAAACGATAGAAATGGCATCAGTATGACTCAGAAAAAACAATGGTGGAAGCCCGCTGCAGGATGCACAAAGGTCTCAGCACTCAACTTCTTCAACCTCTGAATCATCTGGATTCGCCAAGTCCTGGTCCTGCTCATCCTGGCCCTCCTCATCATTGCTGTCAATGTCCAGGATTGTCTGAAGGCCCTTACTCTTGGGTACCAGTTCCCAGCGCCCTGTCAGCGCCAAGTCACTCTGTGGAGTCTCCGCTTTCCGTCTGGGAGATACCTGGAACCATTCACTCAGCATGGGGCTGCGGCATACCTTTTGGACAGTTTCCGAACTCAGATTCCCATAGGTTCCCCCTAAAAGTTGCAATTTTGCATCAAAAATGATATCATTCTCCAAACGGCGCCAGCGAAGCGCTTTTTTTGTTCCGTCCACTTCCAAAGCAACACACCTCTCTCTCCGATTTTTTCCCGGCGGCTCAAAAGAATGTCTTAAATATCTTACATGATAGAGCAGCAGTACAAATACATCGCGCTGAAATATACTGAAATGCCTTGACTATGCTATTGAACCGCATCACCCGCCCATATTTGAAGGTAAATCATCGGCAATTGATGGTGAGCAACAGCAACTGATGGTGTAAGGCTTGGGCTGGAAGCTGCAAGTCACTATTTTGATACTGGATTTTCTACTTCCAGGATCTTCCAGGTTGGTTTACTGGAGTGCCTGACAGTATCTCCGACAGATTCCGGCAGTATATCTGCACACGCCTCGTCAGCCGCACTTGATGCGATGGATGCAAACGAAGCTCGAGATGCCCGAGAAGCCATGGCATTGGACCGACCCTGCAGGGAAATGGGTGGTGCCGACTCGACTCTGATTCAAATCGTTCGATTTCACTCAATTCACTCTCAATCTCTGATCATTCACATCAGTTTCATGACATTTCATGACCAACATCGCATCGCATCATAGTCTTCATTGGCCGTTCCACCTAGATGATAAACCAAAACATCCTAAAACATTCCATAGCCATCAAACATCAATAACCTGTTTACAAATGCTTAAACATGTTTACACATGTTTACACCTACATCTCCCAGAAACCTTCATCGACCGAAACTGTACAGCGCATGGGGTAGCTATGCCCAGCAGTTCGCGAAGCGATCAGCATGGAGCTCCTCGGAACGCAACGTGACCACCGACGCTCGCGACATGGATCTCGTCCTCCCCAGTGGCAGCTCCTGGCAGCCCATCAGCATCATCCAGCATCCAGCAACATCCAGCTATGCTACGAGATCGCATGCCTTGTTGGATGGCCTTTGTGTTTGATGGTTGCTACAGTTACATACAATTATTGGTGACTATAGTTCTATATAGTCATTGATGCATATTTTATACTATGTAGATGATTAATCCATCCAGCTGTTTGATCTTCTTTGCCTTTTGTGTTCTGACTCGATCATCGAAGCTGAAGGCCTTGTCAAAACTGATTTCTGTCTAGCATGCAGTTCAAACAGCAATGGACAAAATAATATGTTGCCACCCTTACACCTGCGACAGGATGCAATAGCCACAAACATTCTTTACATCATGCCTTGAAAAATCACAACTACCCTTACCCCCTTGCTTGTTGAAACTCACCAAGCACGAGAAATAAACATGGCAATCGCCACGCCGCTTTGAGATGCCTTAGTGGCCATAAGAGTCCATCTGTGCCACATGCGCACGCCATACCATCTCGCAAGACAACACCAATGCAAATACAAGTCACACGATCTTGGCGAAAAAGTATCAGCTTTCAACGATCTTGACATCGACATGTTGTACCATGTCATCCCTGGAAAACTGAACCCATACCAATCATGAACCATTGTTAGGCACTAGCGTTGTGCCAACCCTTGTGCCAACCCTTGTATCAACCAGTGTTACCACCTATGTGTTGACCATGTACTGGACCACCGCATCACCCGAGATGGCGAGCGCAAGGCACCAAGGAGGCTCGAGGGCTTCGGGGGCTACGAGGTGAAGCCTCTGAATCCCTGCGAGAGCAGTCCAGGTTCCAGGGATAACCAGAGATGAATAGCTACTGCAGGGTGAGATAATCTTGGGTGAACATAGTGAGTGAACATAGTGAGTGAGTATAGTTGGTGAGTATAGTTGCTATAGTTAGTGAGATGGCGAGATAGTTAGTGAAGGAGATGGTGAGTGAGATATCAAGCAGAAAAGGTCTGCACTTTGTGCAGTCCAAATAGTCTTTAAGAAGCGCAAGCCGCAGCGGGCCAGGATGACCTTGCATACCTGGAGCTACTTGGAAGGCACAAAAACTAGACAGGTGAAGAAAGCAAAAGCGGTCCTCTTGAAACACATTCCGGTTATGAGTCAATATTAACCATCCAAAAAGGGGTAGGTGAACATTGATCATTTGAAGAAGTTCACCAGGGGTAAAGGGCATTGATTGACCCACAGCCATCCGTGTCAAGGAACGAGAATTACGCACTCAGCCCGTACAAAGGAGCCGGATGCCCCCTTAAGTCCCAACTTCGTTAGATTCAGGACGCCTCATCATTGGCGGATATCAAGATCCCATCCCTGCACATTCTGCAGAAGGAAAAAGAAGTACGCTAGATCACAAATGATCACGGTACACACTTTCTGTACCTCAATATGTTGCCACAAACGGCCCAATACCGAGTCACATCCTGCTCTCTTGGCTGTTGCACAACGGACACCTGAGATGTTCAAAGACTAACCACTTTCTGATACATGTCTTGTGAAATCGGTGTCCGCAAGGTAGTTGGGCCTCTTCCTCCCTTCCCTCCTCAAGGCAAATGGCACATGAACATGGCTCCTGCACACCATGCACATCCTGAAGCATGTCCTCCACAACAGCCATTCTGCGGTTCAATTCCAAGGAAGATCTCAAAACTTCTTTCTGTTTTGGACAGAGCTCGCGGCTGACAACCAGTTCCACAGTCTTGGTGTCACGCAAAACCTGGAACATGGCAGACCTTGGCTCCGAGGTGCCATTTACTTCCAGCACAGCTAGTCCAACTTCAATGGGATGCTGAGGATTCTTGTTGTTCCACTTCCTCACGGCTGTGGTCTCTAACACCGCGATCACCAGAAGTCCTTGCACGCTGGCATGGCCTCCCATAGTGACACCGAAGGGTTGCGCTTCGGGGCAGCACCACTAGGTAACTGGACTCGGATGACTTGGCGCTTTGCTGTTGTACCGGGCAGGTTTGGTTGCCAGCGAGGCCCGAAAGAATGCCTCCAAAGAAAGACATGCTGAGCATTGCTGGGTAGATAGAAGAAAGGTTGGTGGTGGCTCTGGCGAAGAGTAAAGAAGAAGAAAACCGCACCTTACATCTCCATCAGCTTTTGAGCCAGTTGCAGACTCCAACAGTGTTGGAGTCTCCAGTTGGCTTAAAAGCTGATGAAGATGCAAGCTCCGATTCTCTTCTTCTTCTTTGCTTTTGGCCAAAGCCACCACAAACTAAGGGATGCTCGGGACGGAACTCGTTTGGTCTTTGTAGCTCTTAGGGCGGACCAGAGTGCTTGAGCCAAACGTGGCACAACTCGAATCATGAGCAAAGAAAACTTGAGATCCAAGCAAAGCAACACTGGGGATACAACCAAAGACCAATAGTGGGGGGGTAACATGGTGCAGCTCTCTGTGAAACTCTCTGTGCAACTGATGTAGCGGATGTCACCCTTCAAGTCGTTGTCCAAACTTCATCGCCTCCGCAGGATTTGGCTCAAATCGCTTGGGCCATCGGAAGTCGAAGGTCCACCCAGGCGATGCGAGCCTGCACGGCACAGGGGATCGGTGCATGCCACGAGTCATCAACATCTTGATGCATCCCTGATCCCTAGCAGTCACAGGTTTCCAAGCCACAAATCCGCAGCAGGATAGCCCCAAGTCGGATGTTGTTCACATTTGTTCACAATAAATGTTTCGACAGTCGGGGTACCCGACATGGCTTACAGTCTCATGTGTGAGCTTCCAGCCAGCAAATCTAGGCCATAGAATGCAAAGAATGAGTGCTGACGGCCCTGAAACTTGATGAAACTTGTTTTTCTTTGTCCGTGCCTGTGTAGGTCTTCTGGTCATAGAAGAAGCGCTCCGGCCCATAGCCTTATTCCATGCGATGCCATAGTCATCATGCGCGACTGCAACAGGACATCATGCCAAAGCAGCTCTTTCCC
>VSDK01015468.1:250204-266659 GCA_009767595.1 Symbiodinium kawagutii
TTTCCCTTGAAGCATTTGCAGGCACCATCATGCCCAAATAATGATCACGACCGGAATTTGAAGTACGACTATGACTATGTTGCCAAAATTGGCATCTGAGTGATACATTCAAGATGTTTATTCAGCCACCTCCAGGCTGTTCATCCAGGGGATGGGTGCAAGAGTTTGACTGCTCTTGCCATGAGCTTATGTCTCGAGGTTCCAAGGCAACCACTATAAGCTTGGTAGACACCTCTTTTCGGGAAATGACGATTTCAGGCCGACAACTTAAATGTCAAACTTGTGCCACATGAGCTTCACGTGTAGATGTGGCAATTGCAACTAGCAGTAGCCATCGTTGTTTCCATGCTACCTTGATGCTATCTTGATGCTGGCTTGCGAAGGTGGCAATGAGGCCAAATGAGACAAGTCTGCCTGGCCGGCATGCATTTCAGGCACCTAATCACCCATTCACCATGAACCAACGCCAAGGGGCGAGGGGACCTTGCCTCAGCATCTTCTGGGGCCCGCCCAATACCTGAGGGGGAGAGGCTGCATATCTGCTGAAACAAAGAGAGATATTAGAGGTAATTAGAGGTATATATCATATATGTAAAAAATATATATTACATAAATAAACAGATCGATAAACAAAATAAATTAAGAAGTACATGCATACATACGTAACATAACATAACATAACATAACATAACATGACATGACATAACATCACATAACATAACATGACATGACATAACATCACATAACATAACATGACATGACATAACATGACATAACATGACATGACATAACATCACATAACATAACATGACATGACATAACATCACATAACATAACATGACATGACATAACATAACATAACATGACATGACATAACATAACATAACTACATAATTTATATAACATAGCGTGTGCGTATGTTAAGTTAAAATACATTAAGCATGTTCTACTGCAAAACCATGAATCAGTTAAATGCAAAAGGATAATTCTTAAGTAATCTCTAGTAAATGTAAACCATCAATAAATAGATATAAATAGTATATCTGTTGGCACATCCTTGTTTTGGATTGTTTCAAGGCATAGCCTCAACCAGCTGGAACAGCATCTTGCTGAGGCACTGCTGGTGGACGAAGCCCGGCTTCGAAAGGACACGAAGGAGGCTGCACGGCCTGAGCTCCGCTTTGATGGTCATCACGAGTCGCGTTTCATGACGTGTTTGATGATGCGAGCAGCCGTGGAGATGCTATGAAATGCTATCATTTTTGGGGCTCACCCAAGGTTCACATCATTTCACATCCATTCTTTCCGTATTTGCTTTGGCACCCGTTTCTGGCCGTCTTTCAGGCATTCTCGGTTTTGAATGAAAAGAACTGATCCAAGAAACCATTTTGACGAGATGAAAAAACAAGCCCCTCAATCAATCTGAATAGGTTTGAATTTTTTCATGTTACTTCGTGACATGTGATTCCCCAAATTCTTCGAAGGCACTACGGGCAGTGGCCGGCGAGACAGGCGAAGCGGGTGATGTTCCATGAGATGTGTCCCGCACAATCTGCGAAACTTGCTCCTGAGGCCAGCCCAACGCCACAACTGTGCAACAAAAACAGCGAAACAGCGAAACACAATAGAAGCATGATAAGAACACACGTCATTGATGATAAATGAGTTGCAAATGGAGAAACATGGAGAAAACAAAGCAAAGAAATTGAGAAATTGTGGCAGTTTCTGGTTGTTGATGTCATGGCTGAGCAGGTGCAGAGCGACGGGAAACCAAGCGGATTTTGTCTGGGGAGCGGTGTGTCCTTGTCCACTACAGTGGGAGAGCCGTTCCGATGAACACCAGTGTAGCCTGAGTGATCCGAACAAGATCCAGGGTGAACTTGATCATTTCTCCACTTGCGTCGATGGCCAGAACAGCTTTGCTCCCGATTTAGTAAGCACCTACTTATTGCTACACCCAACCAACATCGACCAACCCACTAAAATATTTTCAACTATTCTCTTTTCCTTGTCATTTGAGCCCCCCTCACCACCCACATCTGTGAAACGCCTCCGTCAAAGACCTTTTCGTGGTTCAAACATTTCAAGTCTCCACGGGCGACATGGTTCCCTATCCAAAAAGTGTTCGACCAACATTGACCACCAACATCGACCAACCTGTGATGGAAAATCGTAGAGAATCATCCTTGTGCTTTAATGTTGGATATCCTCCATCACTAGCCTCCAGGTTTCTCACCCCGATGGGGGCCATGGGATGCCATGGGCCAGCCAAGAACCGTGAGGTGCATGGCATGCTGCTCTCCAAACTCGGCCAAGTCACTGCGCTGATCGTAGAAGAAACGTTCTGGGCCATACCTCGCAGGCTGAGTCATCTGGTGGTTTCCCAATGGAAATGCTTGGGGCATCTCCCATGATGGAATTACGGGTGTCACATCACATGGGTCACAAGGCGACACCTGGAACACCTTCCCAACTTGTCCTGCCTTCGCTTGTCCTTTGGCGACGTCTCGGCTTCGGCATTAGCAGCCACATAACCTGCACCTGCCGAAGCCAGACTAGCACATGGGTCTGTGCACAAAGGGTCCCCACCATTGGGGTGCACCAACGACACGAGCATGCCCATGCATGACGGCTGTTGAGCTTCCCAGCTGAACTATGCTGAACTGCCCACGAGTCTGCCTCCAAAACACCAGTCACTTGGCCTCCGGTACCAAATCTATAAGGCGAATGGAAAACCCATAAACCCCAGCATACCCCAGCCATAGGTAGCAAATCACCAGCCATTTTACTGTCAAAGTGATGGCGGTGATGGTGGTGGTGCGTGCTCCATCCCACCTTGCTGAGAGGATCTCACCAGCTTTTGGGCTGAAGAAACGGAGGTCCTGTCGCAGCTGCTTGGCTCGGTTCCAACATGTTCAGCAAATGTGCCAACATGGTATGCTTTTCGTGTGAAGCACTGAACAGTTGAACTATATATGGACACTCGGAGCACAGCTAATCGTCGTCCCCACCTGGCTTGGTGCATGGAAGGCGAAGAGCCTGACCCTTCAGCAACCTCCGTGGCTGCTGATGAGTTCAATGAGTCTGATGTAGCCATTTGTATCCAGATGTCTCAATCACGGTATCCTAAGGCAATGATTGTTTTTAGTGGGGTTTCAATGTTACCTTTTGGCTTAATGATCTCAATGATTGCAAATATGATGACGTTTCCAACAGCTTGACCTACCATGTCCTGATCCAGCACTTCCTCAACCATCATGCCACTCCCATGCGCACCGTGCCAGGAAGTGATTGAACGTGTTGAACCTCGCACAGCGTCAGCGGTGTGACATGGGCATCCCCATTCCCTCAATGGTGGGACAAATCATCTGCCAGGTGCATCCTCGACATGAGAACGACATCAAGCGAACACAAAGGCTGCTGTGGGCAGGATCCAAACCAACCCGAATTCTGCCTATTGTACACTCCCTCTCTCTCTAAATCCCATTCTACTGTAGTTGATGACTTCCTTCCAAAAAGGATGACACCCTTGTGGTTGCGTAATACATGTATCCCCATCATGAAAGGAGGAGCTTCAACACCTTCCCTGACGCGCCTCAGCATCTTTCTGACGGCTCGCTTTTGCTGGAGCAGCACCTTGAGCATCTGGCGATTGGTTCTTGTTGATTGCCATCGCTGCTATCACTGCCCGACCATGATTGACTACCAACGATCCATAGCCAACACTGACACAGCCATTGGCTTCCCATCTCCAGCAGCCATGATTAACCATGGAAATGACCAGGAAATAAAACAAAAGCAAAAATACACCTTCGTCATATCCTGTGGATGCATATGAATGGAATGAGGAAGCAAACCAGGGATGTCAATTTTTGGTGACATCTGTAGAAGAGCATCTAGAAAGATATCTAATTTTGTACCCTAACTAGGTAACGAGGGTGAGAGAGACGGAATCATCAATGACAGCTGCATTTAAGTGAGAGCAATTGCCGGGCTCTAGGTTTCAACATGTTTCAACCTGGGCCAAAGTGTCCTCACAGGATTCACCAGATGTTTCAACCGGGAAATCCAATATAGCGTTTTTTGCTTGTATGTACGCTCGGATTGAACATTTATGCTCACTTGACCTGCAGAACGCTCATTTGTGAGTCGAGGGCCGGGTATTTCCACTCTTTTCCCGGATTTTTTGCGCATTTCCCAGCGAAAATACGCTCATAATTCTGCAGTCAAAACTGGAAAAGCGAGAAAATGCCAAGAGCAACCAAATTTCGCGCACTTGGAGAAAATACGCCCACAAAGCATAAATTGAAGAAAGAAGCAGGAAAATTTGTGACATTTCGAGGGTCCAGGTATCCACAACTATCCTAACCAAATCTAACCAGGAAAGCCAAGCACTGGCCACCGCGAAGTCATTCTTGCCCTCGGCAGCACTGCGGACCGCAGCTGCTGCGCTGCTGCGCCTGCTGGAGGGACCTCGTAGAATTTGCGCTGTGCTTCACGCAACTTCTCGCCTGGGCTGCAGGAAGTGCATGGCATCCAAAGTCTAAGATCAAAAAAGTCCACCATACCACATACAATGCAAAATGTTAGAAAATCACCTGCCGTACCTCAAGAGAAGCACATCATACCACACCAGTTTGGGCCATAGCTGAGGTGGGAGATCTGCTTCTATAACTTTCAGCCGGTTTCCGGCTATGAAAACCAGCAATGGCCCATGAAAATCCAAGCCTACGGCACTCTAAAACCTATAAGGCAATCTACAGCAATTTATGCAAAAACATGAATCATCAATCCTATTTAATCCTCCTTTGGGCCCATGTTGTTCGCTGGGTGCTGGTCGACTTTCATGTCCCGGGTCTTCTGCGCCTCCTACTGACTTCATCAACGACATCACACCACAATCCTATACCGAGTCACCCAGCAGGATGTTGGGAAGTGCCGGACCCCGACCCCATCCCGGCAGAATAGAAGCTGGAGCTTATGCCAGTAAGGTGAGAAAAACACCAAACAAAATGCCAGAATGGATGTTTCAGTCTGGCTTACTCAAAGAGGTGTATTTCTACATGTCGGCAGTCCAAATGATACCCTTTCTCAACAAACAAATCTTCGCATTTTGACGGTGCCTCACGCAAATATCCTTGAAACCTCGTTCATTTTCGGTCATCGTTCCTTTTACATCCGTTTACCCACCATTGACAACCAAGTAGTGGCCATTATTGCTCGAACACTCCGCATGAACTATTCATCAACCAAGCTACCAGGTACCATGAATCAACCATTAACCAACCATTAGCCAGCCATTAAACCAACCATTAACCAATGATTGACCAACCAATGTTTGACCAACCAGTATCCAACCAATATCCAGCCATTATCCAACCATGAACCAACCGTTAACCAACAACTGACCAACCAATATCCAACCACTAACCAACAACTGACCTAACCATTGGTTCAGGATGGTTCAGGATGCTGAGGCACTCAGGAATTCAACAGATGCGGCATCGAAGCCATCCAGGCCGGGACCTGCCGCTGGGAGGTCCATGCTTGGGCAACGGTTCATCGATCTGGTTCAAAGGATGCCCCTGAAGATTGGCTTGGGGAACTACTGTAATTGCCCTCAGTTTATACTATGAAGCAAGGGCCCTGAAAGGTTGGTGAAGGCTTTTGGTGAAGGGTGTTGGTGAATGGTTTTGGTGAATGGTTTTGGTGAATGCTTGGTTTTGGAATTTCCTTTTCATCAAATCCATTCAGTGATCGAGGACCCGTCGAACCAAGCTGGTTCTGATGCTAGTGCTTCTGCCGCGCCTGCCAGCGACATCTTTTGGCGTCGCTGCGGGGTGCTTGAGCCATAAATGAGCGATATGGGCCACAACGGGCAACTTGGCTTCTGCCGCCCGTATGAAGTCTCGACAGTTGAGGGAAATCTACACTAAGTATGTTCAAGGGAAAAAACATGGACACCATCTCGGCACATCCGCAAACACATCCCATCCCATACCCAATCGACTGTGGCTTGTAAGATCATGCCTTGATATTCATGCCCACTGGATGAAATGTCTGGGAACAAGTCCGTTTTGAAATGGATCAGTGGACGCGCATGGATTTGCACACTTATCTAGACATTAAGCATTGTCTAACCACAGGTTACCTGATGTAGCTATCAGTGTTGCCATTGTTTGAGCGTTGGTTGTCTTGGATCAGCTCCATAGCGTGGAAATCTGCCATTTTGGCAAACCACGGTAGATCCAAATGGTATGTTACCAGGGGGTAACTCGCAGTTCGTTGTTTCACCATCGTTTCACTCACAACGGGTTGGTTGATGGGAAAATCTACCTTCGAAAGCCTTGTTTTCACCCCTGGGGTTTCCTATAAACTTTCCTATCAACCATGTCAAACTCTCACCGCAAACCATGTTCGTCACTACTAGTTAACCCCTCGTGAAATAAACCGCAGCAGCGATCTGAGGTGTTTACTATGATTCACTACTAACTAAATATAATGTCTAATGATAGGTGTTAACCATTTTGATGAATCAACTGCTTTTTTGGTTGTTTCTTAAGATTGGGGTACCCCCAAAATCATCCAATATGAGTCGCTTAGAATCATAAACCAACCATTCTTTGGGGCCCGCTGAATTGAGAAAGTGCCAGGTGTTTCACCATTATTATTGGCGATTATCTCCCATCATTATGCCTAACCATTATTGACCGGTTCAAACCACACCAAGCAAATTGAATTTATTTCATAGTTAGGTACCTTCACCTTTCGAGTTAGGGAACCAACCATTTATTTCCGATCATTAACTAACCACTATGAATCAGGTACCTTCACCTTTCGGGCCCACGCCTGGCAGCCAACTCCTCCCGCACTTGTGCGCAACGTTGCGCCTGCAGTGACCGACCCTGACCTCTAACACTTGGTCCACCCCGGGGCACTACCAGAATCATAGTGAGTCTGAGTTAAAACAGTGGTTTCTCTCTCTGCGTCGTCATCAGAGCAAGCTCTGTCTCAGCCAGGCTAAGGGACCAGGAAAGGAGCAAACAGCAGTTGTGCCGCCCCATGCTCCACTAACGAGGGCATACTACGCTTTTTAATGGTTTACTTTTGACTTTTTTAGTTGATGATTGAAGAAAACATGATAAACCAGGGCTGATGATGGTTCATCATGTTCATGGCTTAATCCTGGTCAATAATTCTGAATGATGACTTTATCTGGTTTCATCATGGGGTTGGCAACGCTGAACAATGACTGCATGGAGTTATTCATAGTCAGCAGCCAAACTCGACTGATGATTGCTTCTGCCGAGTCGCTACTGTCATTTTGGATCATGAATCCCAAACTGCAATCTGTACTCCAAAGTCAACATAAGGATTTGCATACATGGAGGTACCTACTAAGTAACTATATTTCATAGTCATTGATAGGCATGATAAGGAAACATTTTGGCTACGAATAATAGTTAGATGTAGGTAGCCTCTTATCCAATCAAAGGGAAACCACCTTGTAACCTTTTGGCGCACACACTCCAAACAATCCTTCGCGAGGTGCCTCTGCTCGTACTTCTTCAGCCAAACGTTGACGTGCCTCAAGGCATGAGGCATCTCGTAATTGTACAGCGTGTCTCCCATCTTTTCTCTCGGTTTCTCTCTGCTTCGCTCAGTCTTTATCATTCTTCATCATTCTCTCATTTTCATTCTCATTTCATCTTTTTTTCCTTTTCTGTCTCTCTCTCTCTCTCTCTCCTCTCTTTCTCTGTCTCTCGGTCTCTATCTTCAGCACAGTGCTAGCCCGCTTTCTCGTCATGATCAACTTGTGAAGGACTGTGCCATTTGGAATGTCTGGATGCAATCCCTGCTTGTGCAACTGCCTTTTTGTTGCTTCTTTGCGCACCGCCCATCTGAGGCATTGAGGCAGGCAGTAGCAGCCAAATCGTGACATTCAAGAACCAGGTGTCAAGATTCGCCAATCAGTGTTTGCTTCGTTGAAGTTGGACAGTGATGCTGAAAGCAAGCATGCTGAACCATCATCAACAAACGCTATACCCATTGAAAACTCATGAACTATCATAGCACCATCATGCACCATCATTCAGTGCATTGATGATTGATTAATGAGTTTACGAACAGTTTATGAGTCTTTTGACAATCCCTTGGGCCATCAACTTCCAATGGGTCTGCCACGTGCCCTCTCAGGTTTAGCTTTTGCCTGTCGCAGTGCAGGCCAACATGGCAAGCAATCCAACATCGTGCTATCAAGAGGTGGTAGGGTCAGGGTAGGGTCAGTCTGGGTGTATCAGCATTTTTCAATAACCATTGCGAAGTCAAAAGATTTGCAACGCACCGCGTTTTCAGGCCGGAACCTTGAGGATGGTCCATGGTTCATGAACCAATGTGACCGCGCGGGATCACTTTGTTGATGGGATGCTTGCTTGTAGTTCAGGAGCCCCTGCTGCCATGCATCTTGACAATAAACAATGTAAATGCAAACGTACCACATGTGCGACGCTTAAAACATCGTACTGGTCCTGCAGCCATCCTTTGAATCACTCGTCCAGGCTCATTAAGGTATCAAATAGCTTCACCAAAGATTCTTGGTGAGGTTCCTATACCGGTGGCTGCGTGCCAGGTGCATGTGCAGCAACAGCTTCGTTCCCAAACAGCTCGTCACTATGATGATTGTCAATGGGTTCTGCTACAAATGTCGGCTACAAATTGCCGACAATGCTAACAGGAGTTAGCATTCCTTCATACAAGCTCTTGATCTGTGCTCACACCTATTCAATCACACACACATTGCACACTCGTACCGTGCATGTGTATATACATAATATATATGTATGTATATCTTCATGGACCAAATACGAACACATATCAACATTGATGTGCGTGTAATATGGCTGGATATGATGAAGGATATGATGAAGCGATATGAAGCGTCTGTGTCCGTGACATTTCAACGTCGAGTCACAGCCAAAGCCATCAAGTCATACAGTATCATGTCGACTGTCTGCACTTCGACTGCTGAAACCAGAATTCTTCCAAACACCAGATTCGCTTGCTCAAGGACTTCTTGACCCTTACTGGCTCGTCTGCTGAAGTAAGTTATCCCCAATATGGGTTCGGAACCAACCAGATTTGCATGCTGGAGCCATGTCCCGCCCACCTTTGGCTTCGAAGTCGCCTTTGCTCCTCGGATGTCAACTTTGTTGCGCATCTGTTCTCACTCCAGCCGTTCATGATGGCATCCAAGGTTGCAATGCCCAGTTCTCCAAGCTCTTGCTACTGAGGGATTCTGCGTGGTTCTGCTTGTTCAGGGTCTAGGGATGTCCAGGGCTTTCTTTTCCTTTGCACGAGTTCTGGGAAACGCCTCTTGCCCTGGATGCTGCTGAACGCCACATGACGCCACAGTCTCTCGTGTGGCGCCAGATTCGGGGCAGCATTTCATGTGGCAGGTCGGGTGCAGTAGAGACCTGGGTAGTGTTCTGGCGGTGGGGGGGTCTTTGCAATAAGGGACTTCCGGTCTTGGGTGCTGCGTTTTCCTAAATGGTGTAATGTACTGGTGGGGTTTTCTACTGGCAGTTTCTCGTGGTGCTTTGATGGTGGCATTTTTGCATTGGTGTTGTTATCTGCTGGAGGTGTTTTGGTGCTGTTCTAGTGGTGTCTTCTGCTGGCGATGTTGTGGTAGTGTTTTGGTGCGAGTGGCGGTGTCTTTGCAGTGGCCGTTGGATGGTGTTTTGGTGGTCAGGGTCTGGTTCTTGCGGAGGTGTTCTGGTGTTGGTTGGTAGTCGTGCTCTTGTAAGGTGATGTTCTGGCAGTGTTTTGGCAGCATCTTCGTGGCGGTGTTCTGGTAAGGTTTTGCTGGCGCTCTGGTGGTATTTGGCTAGTGGTGGGGGTGGCAATCTTGTATCACTCTTTATCATTCAATAACCATCGTCCACGTGTTTACGTCCGTTTTATTCTCCCTACATCATCTTTCTCCCCCGCGGATGGACAATCTAACGTGGTGGGTCCGGCCTTATGAACTGCGCTATATGCGTTTCCCGGTCATCCATCAGGCTACCACTGGTTGCTCACCAGCTTCCCAGAACTGCAAGAACTGCCGCCCGGGCTCCATTGGACTTCACAGGCGCCGGGGATTTGGCTTCCAAGGCTTCGAAGGATTTCTGTATCTCCTCCTGCTGTCGATCCATCTCCTGCAGCGTACCCAGCGCGCAGTGGACAACGCAAAGCATGATCCCAGGCGCACCAGAGCTGGCCTGGTACACCGGAAGGTATTCCAAGTGATTCTCTAACCTCGGATAACGAGAACTCAGGGCGGACATTGCACAATCCGTAAGTGTGGCTCCCCAGCACAGCAGGTATCCAATGAACATCAACAAAGACCTAGAAAGCTAAGCAATTAATGAAACCATTGATATAGGAATATATCATATATATTGTATGATGTCGACAAATATCAAACTAATGAAATTGAAAAATGAAGAATCCAATATATCCAATTGTCACATTTTTTCTCCCAGCATCAAGTGCTGCTCAGGTTTGGCATCTCATTATCTGATGCTGTTCAAGCGGCAGCATCTGGGCATCCTCCAGCGAGACCATGGCCCCTAGCAGCTCCAAGCCTTTCGGATCTGACGACAAATACTCAGCGATTCATTGCATCCATATATGAAACAAAATAATCACGTATGCAAGCATCAAAAAATAAATAAACCAGTACTAACTATAAATTATATACATATATAAAAATCTAAACACCTTTTTGATACATATATCATATATAAATATATACTAATGCTTGTTTTTGACTGCCCCTCCACACGGACCAGTAAATATGTATGCGCCTCTTTCTCTCTCTCTATTTAATGTTCATCCGATTGGCTTGAATTTGCACGCCTCAAAGAAACAATGCAATCGTGTCCAAAATGTGATCCAAGTTGCGTGCACACACTCAAAAACACGGACACTATATGTGCATACATTTACTGCACACACACATAAATATAGTTATATATATATATATTCATTCAATTATATAATATGATATAAGCATGCTATACAAACGGTGTAAAAACCATAGCTCCATGATTATGCTTCTTCACTGGCACCTGCACACAATGTCAAGCAAACCATGCAATCGACTTCTGAGATTCACTGAGGTCACAGTCTCTATCAAGCAGCAACTCATCAAGCCATGCGCACGCCTTCGTCATGCAGGTTGGCAGATGCAAGCCCGGCCTGGCTAAAATGGTTCCAACAAGGATTTGTGATGTTGAATCTAGTGATTAGTCATGGTAAAATGGCAAATTTCATTGCTAAGAATGGTGGTCACTACTGATGAACAGTGGTTAACCAATATTGTCTTACCATGGCAACTGCCGGCTGACAACAAGCAACAACAACCAAGAGTAAGTTTGTTGGCTCGAAGCATTGGTCGTTGGTCATCCCATCCCTGTCCACCTTTTTGGCGATGTCCATCAAGATCCGGTTATCTTTCCGAAACCAGGCCAAGCTCTCATCCTGAAGCATGCGGTGGATCGATATATATATATATATATATATATTAAATGAATTTAAATGTATATGTATAAATAATCCCCTTGTGAATTAAGGGAAACAGTCAAGGGCCCCAATTTCCTAGAGAAACCCCCTACAGAATCAAAGCACCTTGAAAAAACTCTTTACAGAATCGAGGCACCAATCACACCAGTCAAGAACACACCAGACTACAAAATTGGAAGGACAAACTAAAATCCGTGCAGTCATTTTCCTTAACAGGCTTTGTGGACCTGCAAATCTAATAGGCAATCTCAAAACTGTAGACATGAAATCTCACTACACAATCCAAACCTTTGGCTTCAGTCCCATGCTCCTCATGACATGGGCCTTTGTTACATCCAAATATTTTAACTCAGGAAGCCTGATTGTGTAAGGAATGTGGTTCTATATTGCAACAGAGTCAATATCTCTCTCAATATCTCTCAATCATACTCAACATATCCAGGTAAAGTTGATATAATTTGAAACTCTACAAATTCAAAGAACCAAAGAGTTGAAAGTAGCTAAATATCATCTGTACAAAGTCGAAGCCCCTGGCATCCATAAACAATGTGCTTTCCAACTGCCCTTCACTACAGAATCGAAGCCATTGACTGCTCTACAAAATCAGCACCCCTGACTCCAGCCAACACACAGCATCTCCAAAACAGTGATCTAACAGCATCCACCCCAAAAAAAAATGGTCATTTCCTCATGCACTGGACTTCACCGATATCCTAGAGGAAATTCCAAAGGGGATTATAAATAAATAAAAAGACAAATGCGGGACAACAATGTACAAAATCAGTAAAGAGATCGCGCTGATCGAAAACAACATCTGAAAAATGAAGTCGGAAGGCAAACATGAACACATGTTGAAGTAATGCACTCATGGGGTGCTACCAAAAATAAGAACGCCACGAACGCCGTGACCGCAACCAGCATAGTGAACCACTGCTCCCAGTCACAGAAAGCTGGTACTCCAAACGGTGTAGCTCCAGCGCTTCTCTTGCAGCCTGTGCTTTCCTTGCGTTGCGGCTTCCCATAGCTGCCGTAACTACCCCCTGAGGCAAATCATCGTTCAACATAAGATGACTGAGTCTATCTTTATCTTCCTTCGCAGTTTGATTCTTGTCAAGCCAAACTACCAAGGGATTCCAAGGGACTGTCACATAGGGAACTGATGGGAATGGCAAACAAATAATTGAAATCTCCGTGCGAAAGATGGCCTAAACTTTACAACAATTCAGGCACTCTACAGCAAGGAGTCGCCTGGCGACCCCTTGCGAACCATTGCGACCCCCTGGAGACAACAGCAGCATATGAAGCCGCAGGTTCTCCGAGTCCCCGTAGATCAGGAAGACTTTTCTCTCTTCATCGTCGCCGGCGAGGCGCACCTCAACTTCACATTCCTTCCTGAGCGTTCCAGAAATCTTGCGGCCCAAACCCACGTGTTCTGCCAATTTCCCAATGATTGTGGCCGATGCCGTTTGTTTGCTGCCGCCTGTTGAGAATTTGCATGGTCAAACATCATCTGATGCGATGCAGACATATACTGTCACAGTTGACCATTAACCATTGACGATGTTCTCTACTACAGTAGTGTTGGCAATCATCATCATCATCATCATCATCATCATCATCATCATCATCATCATCATCATTGCCCAACATCACCCAATATCAAGCCTCATTGCCAAGCATCAAACAATATCAATCAATCATTGTATATATCCATTGCAAACTACTGCTATCACTAACCAGCTGCTTATCATCGCCTCAGTACCCATGATCACATAATAAGAGCCATCATGAAACAGTCCTTGACCATCATCACACGCAATGGCAAGCGACTTTGTTTGCATCACCAACATTCATTAACCATCATGAAGCCAACATAAAGTGGTAGTATTACCCACCTTCAGCAACCATTCAAAATGAATGACCCAACCACCATCCCAAAGCTTCCACGATTCACCAGTCATCAGCTGCTCAGCTGGTTCTCTCGGAGCGTCTCAATTCTCTGTACTCGTTCGCCCGCGCGGCCACAAGTACGACCAACCAGTTCCGGGTCAACCTGGGACCCCATGATAGCTGCGTGAGCATTGCTTGGAGGTCTGGGTGTCGTTGTTTGTAATGCTTGGTCATAATTGGTCATATAGTCGATCATAACAGTTGATCATAGATATCATAGTTGATCATCTTGGTTCACGATGGTTTTTCATATTGATGATTCATGTGGATGAATGATGGTGGTCCTTTGAGTTGAGGCTCCGGACTAAGAAATGACGGTTGATGCTGGATAATGCTAGTTAAAGATGGTACAACATGATTGATGGCTGTTTGTGCTGGTCAATTATTGATGATTAGTCGGGCTTGATACAGTATGGTTAGTGAGGTTAATAAGTTTCTAGTGATGGTTCACACTGGTTCAATCTTCAACTCGCGTAAACTCACTATCCCAGCCTCAAAGCTCACTGTGGCGTCTTTGCCCACAGACTTTGATTCAAGGTCCTGCGCGTTGTTCGTTGTGAGCAAGGCGCCCTGTTCGTCGTGGCGGTTTGGTCACTGGAATTCTGGTTTGTGACCCCGGATGCTGCTACACTTTGCTCGCTTTTATAATTATCCCCTTTCTCTCTGAGTTCGCAAGTCCTGCAACAAAGCCAGCTTTTTGCTCCTTCTCCGATGGAAAGCTTCCACCTCACTTTTGTGAATTGAGAATCGCGCAAGGACAATCACTGACAATTTGGAAGAAGTTTGATTGGCATCACCTGGAACGCCTGTTAGCGGTCACTTTGAATGGAAGCATTGGGGAAGATTGTCGAAACCGTGCACGAATAATTCCAGACTTGGGAAAGTCCTTGGAACTTGATAGTTCATCATAGTTCGCGGTCCCATTTGCCGGCCTAGTTCATCGACAATTTTAGGTTGCTAACTCGCGGACATGCCATGACTTCCCTTTTTCTGCCCCACCCTTCAGGTTTGGGCCTCTGCCTGGTGCTGCAAATGGATCTTCACGACCTGGTGGTCGGGCCAAAGGTCAATGCACCCAGTCGGGTACGTGGGAAAACGAGTGTCGACAGCTGCTGCCAGGATCTTGGAAAAATCATCAAAGTTATGGTTTAGTTCAATCTTCTCAAGGAGTTCTTTCTGTTCTTTAAGTAGTCCTTACTTAAGTAAGTACGAGTGGTTCTTTGTGTTTCTCTTTCTCATCTGTCAGATTAGCATCAACTATTCTTAGATACTCCGCTGGCGTCATCTACCCGCCCACGCTTGAAGCGTCTGAATTGTCAGCTTCACAAGTTCTGTCAATGGATCTTTTCTCAATACGAAACCTATAGAATCCTATAGACCTGAAGCATCCTGAAGCATCTTCAGCCTATCACTATACCTTCACATTTCCCTGGGACGAGCCAAGCTGGGCCCCATGCCATCTGAGCTCTGGAGGTGGCCTCATCAGAGCCTAAAAGGATGATGCAATCGAGTTCCTGTCGCGGCGGTGTGAACACATCGACTTGATCCAGGTGGGACCGCAACTATCCATCTTGATCCCCAGCATCAACCAACTGGCACAACATGGCACAACTATTCTCCTGGCCGTGCTGAGAACATACCATGGGTCAAAGCATGTCAAAGCTATCACACATCCGCTTTGAAGCGATGCAATCGCAAAATTGGAAGCGCCTCCCCACTTCGCACTGATGGCATCTGATGGTTTCACTCAGCATGTGATAAAGATCTGCCAAGCTTAGCACAGCTGAGCACCTTTAGCCCTTAGCCACTGCCCGCCTGTACAACCACTCCATTGCCACCATCCGGGCTTTGCACCCCAGGCGTTGCCAGGTGTAGCAAGCAGACACTTCGGATCTGTTCCAAGCAGCCGCGGCAGTCAGCCGAGGACAGCCATTTTCGTAGGGATGGGTCGACCTGCAGGCAATGCGCAAGTGAGTTGCCAGGTGGAACGGATATCAACTCATGGATTCAAAGGTTCAAAGTGAGTTGATGTGTGGATATTTGTGGATGTCGGTGGTGTGTTCAAAGAAAGTTCTTGAAAACGCTGAGCATGTATGGAAAGTCATGAAAATCTACAATGGCGACTGGGCAAACAACTTCACAGCGCTAGCAACACATAGAAACTTATCACAGGCGCATACAGTGCTGACCTCCACAGCCAGCATGAAAAAAACGGGCCACATGGAAGAAGTGTCAGGAGAAGCAGTGTTGTTTTGGATCCTGAGTAAACCTGGTGCAACCTGAGAGTCTCAGTCTTGGAAACAATGGATCGAAACCATGCCATGCTCTCTGATGAGTTTTTGCCCGATCAAAAAAAAAGATGGGCTCGAAAAATTTGATAAACGGCTCAACTTAATAGAGAATAGCTAAAAGTCAAAAGTTCAATCGACGGTCGATCGTCCATGATGGTCCATGGTTGATGGATGTTGATGGTCATCCTGGAGCGCCTCAAGTGCCACCCGAGTAAATGCCAAGGGGTTCAAGCTGGGCTCTTCAGATGGAGCCCGGAGAGCCTGTGGCGCAGCGGCTGGGCACTGAATGGCTTGGAGTATCAACTGCCCAAGGAATCAGTTTAGATTTTTGAGGTTAAGAACTATATATAAATATGGACTATAGTGAACTTGGATGGAACAAAAAAATGTATCTTCAAAAAATAGAGTACTGCAAGAAACCTCAGATTTATGACTCTATGTTTTGAAGACGAGGTAAACACATCGTGCAGTTGCACTTGAAAACCTGGCGGCCAAATCCATCCAATTCCCCACGGCCAAACCCGACACCGGGAATCATCAGTCACCTCGACTGGCAGAGTCAGCTCGCCCTTTCCAGAAACATAGCACACAGCTGTGTTCGACTCCTGGAGGGCTTGGGGATGGTTCTGTTGTGCAAATCACCTGCTGA
>VSDK01015468.1:282042-304380 GCA_009767595.1 Symbiodinium kawagutii
ATTGCTGGTCATTATCCCCCATTAGTTGGTTGAATAATATTGACCCAGCTCGCCATATGTTTCGAGTTCCTGCGTGTTGCGGCTTTGGGCGAAGCCGCCCCGCGACATGCCTCTGTTCCAAGTCCTTCAGCTGCGAGAAGAGCTCGGCAGAATGCCTGGCGCACCCACAGACGATGCCAGGGAGGAACTCCATGGCCACGAGTGGTACCACCCAAATCATCCAATACATCCAAGATGATAATGTAATAACAATATAGTAATACTATGTAATACTAATAATAATAAAAATAAGAATAAATGTATATGTTTAATAAACCCAGCAATTTTTAGGGCTTCCCCCTGTTAGAAAACCAGCATTTGAATGCAATTTGACTGTACCTACTATACAACACCTTCGTTCGCCAAGTGACACCGAGCTATACATCACCTACTGGGGGCTACAGCTCCAGTTTTGAAATGTCAACGCCCGAAGGACTTGAGGTCCATGCCTTTTGCTTTCATCACTCGCAGCCTGGTCAGTGGAATGGGAATGGAACTGACATGAACTGACCAATATGCATCGGTAAGCTCAAAAATTCAGTGCCATGGGTATATAATGGTATATAAAATGCCAAAAAAATGAGTGGCGGGACATGGTGAGTTTCCCATAGCTGGTTGGCTGCCCCATTGAAACGACCTAAAGCGGCGACAATCACTTGGGGCAGCTGGACCAGTGAAGATCCAGACCTGGATGGACGCCAACTCCTCTCTGAGGTCTTGCTCTTCAGCATCGTGCACTTGCTTTAGCCTTACTGCCAACCAATGCGACTTCCCCAAGGCCAGGGCTAAGGATGGCCAAGGATGGCTAAGAGTAATCAAGCAAAAACAAATGTGCACAGGAACCAACCAGCGCGAACCTCCATGAACCTCCAAGCAAGCGACAACCCTGCAAATCCCAAAACTGTATTTCCGCCGGCGCTCGGCACTCGCGTCATGCACTTCATTGTGCCAGGGCGTCCGACCACGGGCTCTTCAGCCAAATCAAAAGATGTGGCATCTGAATGCAAGGGGATGAAAGGGACCAGTCCAGGACCAGTCTTATCATTCAGAATGCCATTGCCAGCCCGGATGCAGCAGCTGACGTGCAGCGACAAACTCTGTAGCTGGATCTGGCAGACTCAAGCTGCAGCTCACCGCCACGGCAAATCACTTCACCGCCACGGCTGCAAGCATTGGCTTACACAAGAATCCAAAGGCATCCAAAGGATTCCAAGGGCCACCACTGTAAGCCTCACAAGCAGCTGAAACAGTTTCAAGGTGTTTCAAGGCCTCATAGCCACCCAACAACCAAGCTACCACCTTTGCAGGGGAGGGCATTCTCAGCAGTTGGTAGGCTACAGGCTGCAGAACAAAGGACCGACCGGAATATGAGCACATCTGGTCTGCTGCCAAGTCATGTTTTGAACTTGCAAGTCTATGCCACGGGCAGGAAAACAAAATGTACCCTAAGCTAAGCGCAGTGTCTGGATTCGGCTAAAAGTCCTATCGGAGTTTATATGTCCAAATTAAATGTGTCACGCATGGGTTGGACGAGGAACCATAGCCAGCAGGAAGTTCACTGGTGCGTTGCATGTCAAAGCACTCGATCAGCATACCTTTGAAGCGCCGCGCGCAATCTTCCGCAAAAAGCCAAGCACAACAGAAAAAAAGAAGTTTCAGAATGGCAGCAATTCAATGGTTGATGACTCCCTTCATACATCCTCCGCTACATTCCTGGATTCTTCATCTACTTTCTCCTGCTGTTGCCTGTTAAGTCCCGGCAACCACTGACACAAAGGTGAATCCTTGAACGCTATGGTCATAGCTGTTGCGGGAAACAGTTGTGGGAACCACATCAGCACCATGGCTCTTCGAAGCTCCGGAAACCTACATCTGCAACCATCTGCAATCTATATCAACCACTCTATCAACTTATCGCACTCTTACTCTTCAGTTCTGTTCCTGTCACAGGTTGCATCTCAGCCTCTGCATGCTGCATCTATCTGCATCTGCTGCTGGAAGACGTTGGCGGATGCATCTCAGTCCGTGTGGGTTTGGAAAGTCCTTGGAAAGGAAAGCCCGTGGGACAGTTGGAACCGTTTGGGCAGTTGGGGCAAGGGGTTGATTGATGGTCATCCTGAGGTCTCGAAGCGAACAGCACTGAGTAGATGGGTCCCGTGGTGTGAAGCAAAGTGTCCGCAATGGCAAGCAACATCTGTTCATCACTTGGTTGTATCAGCATGACCTGCGGCCAGGTGGCGCATCTGCAACACCCCAAGTGACCTGGAAAAAAGTTGTTTTCATACCAAGCAAGTTATACACGTGGTTTTAAAACTGTCTTTCTCAATACTATGAGACTTGCCAGGCAAGGTTTTTATGTGTAACTTTTGACTACGCTTGATGCTGTTCCATGGGTGGCTCAGCCAACATCTCTCTCTCTCTCTCTCTCTCTCTCTTGGTTTCCAGCAGTCGTTCGGAACTGCTGTGCATTGACACGCAAAGTGACCCTTCAGCACACTCATCCCTTCTTTTCGAGCAGTTGGCTGGCTCTAGTAGAATAAAAGTTTGGCGCCGGCGACAAGTTGATCAGCTGCTTGGCCACGAAGAAAACAAGGATGGACAAGCATCACATCAGGGTGGCCAATCGTAGGCAGCAGAATTGCAACAAAGGAGGCCACCGGTTCGATCCAAGGGTGGCAGAGGGCATGGGCCTGAAAGCTGCGTTCATCAGCCTCAATTTGCATCCGGAGCATGCAAAGTGACCCTTAAGCACACTCATCCCTTCTTTTCGAGCAGTTGGCTGGCTCTAGTAGAATAAAAGTTTGGCGCCGGCGACAAGTTGATCAGCTGCTTGGCCACGAAGAAAACAAGGATGGACAAGCATCACATCAGGGTGGCCAATCGTAGGCAGCAGAATTGCAACAAAGGAGGCCACCGGTTCCAAGTATTACGAAAGGCCAGCTGCGGTACCGCACTGCGCTAAGCACTCATCCCGCTACAAAACTCGAGGATCGCAATACAAAAGGCAGCAAGGAGTGAAGACAAGCTATCTTTGATCTTGCTTCGAAAGGGAGATCTACCATTGTAATCTGAGTAGCAATCTCCTGCAAATAATGCTGAAGCGTCTCAACGTTCTTCAGCCTTAAAGCCCAAAGGATGTCCATGATTGGAATGCCTCGCCTGTACAGTTCTACTGTACCTCCAGCTCGAAGGCCCGCTGGAGTCAACTGAGCACTTGGCGGTATACTCAGTGAGCTCAACAACTTATTCCAACGCAGTCTGAAAGCTGAAGAGGTACCAGGATAAATTAAGCAGTCAGAAGTATCTTCTCTCAGCACCGACGTTAGAAAAGCAACAACATTTTCGTCAGAGATTTTTGCATGTTGAACTCGCCCCATTCCTCTCCTACCAGGTTTTGGCTTTTGAATCCTCAAGTAGCAAGGCCCGGAAAAGAGGCCCAAATCACAAGGCAAAACAAGTTGTGAACGTTGAGCTCTAAGCACTTCCCCAGGTCTGCAGCAGCCATGAAAAGCTACCAAGATGACTGAAGCAATGCGCAGCCATCCCCAGGAAATGCTCAAACAAACCATTGCACCTACCAGCGCAGCAGGCAAAGGTCTTCGATGCTCCACCGGCTCGAGCTCTTCCCATCTTGCTATCACTTCCCAGGCAGGCATCAAAAATCCGCGAAAACCAACCAGCTCACGTTGAATGTAAACAACCAAGTGACGGAAGGTATATAAGGCATCTCCCCGAGAATATAGAAATCTACCATAGGAAGCGAGCATATATCCCATCAGAGAAGGTACCAGGAAGAGTTGATCAATACCAGAGGAATCCAAATGTTCTTCAAGCCATCTTCTAAACTGAATAAAAAGTCTTTCGCCTAAAGCAGAAGTTTGCGCAGAAATCAACTGCACACTATCCAGAGCATCTCCAGAGCGAGCCTCATGTCGTGGCCGTCTAGGACCAGGGTTTTTCGCCTCTCCAATTCTAAGATGATTCGCTCTGCAAACAAGGCTTCTTCTCAAGCATCCAACGTCTTTACAAGCATGCCAAGCCAGCAGAGCACACAAAGCTCTGGGATACGGCTCAGCAATCTGAGTCGTGTTTCTTCCAGATTTCTTGTCTTTCCCACGGAGGATTACATGGGTATGGCTGCGATCGCACAACTGCTTTTGGAATTTCAGTCCCCCAGAGGCGAGAAACCGTGTTCGCTTTCGCCAGGGTGTCTTATAGACACAGTAGTCCACCGTGAAAAACCAGGAGCTTCGATTACATGGCAAACTCATCCACTCTGGTTGAAGCCAAATGAAAGATCCATGAGGATTTTCAATCCAATAGTGAATACCCAGTGAAATGCAAATGGTTACAAGTGAAGCAAGCCAAACAGAATGAGAGTTACCATCCCGAATCTTTTGAAGCATAGTACCGTAAACATGTTTGAGGCCTTTTGGAAATTCTCGACTTCTTACAGCAGGAGTGATAGCTCGTGAAAAACTACTGCAAATAGGTGCAGCTGAAAAATGCTTGAAGACATGGTTCTTGAGGAGAATAGTCAACTTTTCTCTCAGTTCTTTCTTCAAGAGGTCGCAATGGGGTCCATCTTTGATGTCAATGGTTAAAACCCAGGGGCATCCTTGTCGAACAGCAGATTTTGCAAATCCTTTCTGACCAGAGTACAAATCCAGAAATCCAGGTTCACGAGGGGGCCATTGACAATCCGAGGAAAGAATAAACAAGTTTCTGTCAAAGGAATCCAAAATTTGAGTGACATCATCGGGCCAAGGTGAACAAATGAATGGAGCTAGAATCCTGAAAATCCTGAGTCTTTGATGAAGCTTCCCGTAGCTGTGCCTTGAGCCTCAGCTTCGAACGCACCTTCAAGTGCATACGCTTCGTCTTGCTCTTGCACCCCGGGTCAACCAGAGCTGGATTCTTAACATCCAATTCATCCAAAGCAGGATAGCCACCAATATCATAGTTGCTTAAACCTTCACCATCCAGAAGTTGATCAATACCCACAAAATTATGGGAGACTGCATCGTGCCACCAGTTTGGAAGAAAAACATCCGCATCTCGAAGTTGCTTCCCACGCGTAGGATCATCAGCAGGATTGTGAGCACTCCGCACGAAACCTGGGCAACTGTACACACCTGATCCCAAGACTGTACCCAAACTCTTCCGCAATTCCCGATTGAGAACACCTGAGGCAGAACGACCTTTGCAAATGCAACCAGCAGCCACCTGTGAATCCCCACCAATAGCCACACGCACATCAGCATTCCGATTCGCAGCAATGTCTTCAGCCTTCAAGTATGCACGCACCTCACCAATGTTGATGTGACGCTCACGTTTGCACCGTTGCTTCCACGATTCTTTGAACTGTAGACCTCGAGCAGCAACCTCCCAAACAGGGTGTTCACTGTAACTAACTTCACCTTCAGGTAGTTCATCCTCAGTACTAAGTACACCTTTGCCTCGCAGAGCAGCCTTGTAAGGGGACAGCAACTTCGTCCAACACGAGCGAGATAAACCGTGACGATGTATCTCTTCCGCCATGCCACCATCCAAAGGAGCTTCCACAACCGCCTCACCCCAATTAGAGGCGTCCACCATAAAGATGTCGGAGCTGTAGCGAGCACGAAGGTCAGTAACCGATAAAGGACAAAGGATAGCTAAGCTCCAAAGCTCATCAACCAACTCGGGGGACAACCTGATGACATCTCTTCGATCACGACCGGCTTGACAAGCATACACAAGATCAAGCAAGGACATCATTCGACGACGGAAGGAAAAGATAGCAACAAAACCTCCAGCCAATACCTCAAGCAACCCAACGCTGCAGACACCCATACGAGCAACCCGCGAGCAGATCCATGCCAATGAGGCAGCACGAGGAATACTAGGACGAATCCAACCTTCATCACCATTGATTGTAGCGCCCCAGAAAGTTGCTTCCACTTGGTCAGTAAAACCTTTCCCAGGATGAGCTTCCAGCTTGACGGAACGATACATACCATGCATAGCAGCACGCTTACTCCCCATAGACTCACTTCGGGCAGCTTCACGATGCACTTTCTCCATCATAATCAGATCGTCAATGATGATCCCAGCCATGAAATTGGAACGTGGCAAACGACCATGCATAGTAACCAGCTCATCTTCTTTGAAAGCTCCACATTGAAGACCAAGTGCAATATGAGAAGTTTGTGCATAGCCGCATGCAGCTGAATCCCCCATAGCCAAAGAAGATAGACAACCGTACACATAGGGCTCATCCATCAAGCGAATGGGAAAATCCTTCATATGCTTCACCAGGTATGTAGGTATACGCCAGTCAAGAAAATTCCGAGATGCTCGATCGTAGTTGACAGAAAAGGTATAAAAGAAATTGGATAAATCATCTCCACTCATGAGCAACTTTTCGTTGTCCTTCAGTTGAATAGCTAAGAGAGCACTGCTGCTACCCATCGTCATAATGAATCGGTTTGCTGGAGACTGTAACAGATTTGCAGGTCTACCGTCTAGAATAAGTCTGTCGACTTCGAGGTTCTTGGGTACACAGAACAAACCATTTCCAAAACCAAGCTGAAGTTCAGAAGGAGCTCTGAAAACCAAACGTCCACTCTTGTTCAAAAGATGTAGCAACTTCAGCTTTTCCTCCAAGTTAGCATGCACACGTACTCTAGGAGCATGAGACCGAACCGCTTCAGGATCGATGCCATCTGAAAAAGGTTGTTCATAAAGCACCCTAGATTCTTCATCCAAAAAGGGACAGGGGTCAAACTCAGCTGTTCCTTCCATCTTGATACGCGAGGCAACTATAGTTTGGGCAGCACTTACGTCACCTTTAGGAATTCTTCCAATCACTTTACCAGATTTCTTGGTAGGAACACTTCTCTCCACCTTAGGCACACGCTTCTGGTATTTTCCAAATCGCTGGAACTCGACTTGGCTAAGTTGGTGAGGTCCTCGATGATCTCTTCTTGACGCTGCTGCTTTGCTGCCGTGCGACCCATATCAGCCGCAACGATTTCAGCATGTTCATGCCAAGGTTTGTCTAACCTCTGCAGTCTAGCCACCACTTCCCATTGCTTCTTTGTCAATGAGCACGGTCCACAAATCGAAGGTGGAGGGCGAGAGGGCTGACCCAGCTTGAAGTAGTTCAAGAGAGACACTTGAAGATTCACTATCTCTCTGAAGGCTCTCTCACTTGGCTCCACAGGCTTTTCCAAGCCCATCTGCTTCCCATGAAATGGCAGCGGCATCGGCCAAACATTCCCAGTAGGCTCCACTTGAGAAGGAGCCTCAGCCTTGCAACACTGAGCTCGAAAGAATTTCGCAAAAGAAGTCTTCGCCTCAAAAATGTGATGACACCATTCGCCCCACATAGACGAAACTTGAATTGGAGAAGCACCAGATCCAGGAACATTGATGCCCACCGGGAACTCCTCATCCATGCATGCATCTTGATTTGGGTGGTCAGCCACACAGCCCACTGACTTCGCAGGGGTCAATGGCAGCACCGAAGTGTCGAGGTGCTCAGACAAAGCCTCATCTTTGGACAAAGCAGCACGGCGACCGTCATTCGCAGTGGGGTGTAAAACCCCCCGCGCTGAGGAAGTAGAACACGGCAACCGCTCTGCAATGCCCTTCAAGGATGAGGACTTGGCTCCACCCACATTTAATTCGTCTCTTGATTGGGCTCCGCTTCTGGAGCCTTTGATTCCTTCCCTTTTCTTTTGCCGTTCCCTTTTCCACCTTTTGCCCCGCTCTTTCCTGGAGCTTGCGCAGGTGGATTGGCTGGGCTGCTGGCCTTGGGTTTCTGGCCTAGCTTCTTGCGCATCTCTGTGTATGTATCTATTTCTTTCAGCCGATGCGCACATGCCTCCACCCATGTCGGATGCAGAAGTTTTGTGTATGGCATCTCTGTGGGATCTGGGATCTGGTGTTGTTGAAAACTGGTGAATGGTGGAGCCGGCTCGAAGCTGAACTCCTGTGAGAGGAGAGCGCTCCCGTGATCCAGAGCTTCCTGCTCCAACTGAGCAAGCATGAGCCCTAGACGGGCTCGACACTCGTCGACTCGACCTCCAATCACAGCATCCAGGGCTCCAGCTGCAGCCCAGGCATATCTTACTGTCCTGGGGTAATTCTGGATCTTCGATCGATGCTCCGCCCAAGCACGAGCACTGAAACTGTGCCCGCTTGTGTTTGGCAAGCTGCTGGTCAAACTGAACTGCTCTGCCATGTTTGCTTCGATCACTTGAAAGATTCTTTTGGGATCTTTGTGCAAGGCCTGCTGGACTGCTTTCAGCGTGGCGGAATGTCTTCTGCTCTGGAACGATGTGAGGTCTGCTGATCCAGATGCGCTTGAGTCGGCCAGGCAATCCACGACTTCCTCCGACTTGTGGCTCAACTTGGTGACAATCTTTGTCAGTTGGACCAGTGCATTGGAGACTTGATGGGAAGCCACGCCAGTGTCCGCAGTCATTCCTGAAACCCCCCTCGTCGACGGGGAGGCAGGCAGCTGCGGCCTGTGCGGGCACTTCTCCAAGCTTTGGTCGTTGACCTACCAAAGCGCCCATCGTTTTCAACTGTTCGGGCGGAACTCCAGCCTTCAATGCTGAGGCCACTGTAGCCGGGTCTAAGCCTGGGAACTGCTGGCTGAGACCCGGAGCGGCTGCCGTTCTCCCATGCCCCCCCCTTCCCTTCGGGGTCTGAAGGGTGCTTCCGCAAATGGGAAGCATGGCTCCGAACTGGAGGAGCTCAGAAAACGGTAATCAGCAAAAAGGCCTCCGTCAAATTGAACTGAAGCAAACAGGTCCCTGGGGAACCAGCCAATCCAGATCTCCACTAAGCCAGAGGGGTCTGCCGTGAAACGATCGTCTTCAGCTGCAGCAGCCACTCGAATGGCAAGTGGCCTCACAAAACTTCCAGCAGGTAACTTGCGACTGTTGACCTTGCGATTCCAGGCAGCAGCAGGGAAGGCCACTAAGGCCCAATCTTTCAAAAGCCCAATGAGAATCAACTCAAAACTGTCTTCAGAACCTGTTGGCTTGAAGTAACCAAAATTGTAGGAAAGATTCACCCCTTCCAGGATTCCACCAATGACAGCCTCACTTTGCAGTTGACTTTCCAAGTCAACCTCAGGCAGTCCCAAGTTGTCGTCAGCCATTACGAGGAGCGCTCAGGCCAGGACAGGCCTGCAACGCTCACAGCCAGCTTTGCTTCCCAATCCTCGTGGAAGCCTGCGTAGATGCTGTCACCAAAATCTCCTTGGCGGCCTGGATTCTGCACTCGCTTCAGCACTGCACTGAAACGAACAAAGCGCAGAACAGGATGACGATGCTGATTGCCGTTGAACTCCTGGATCACCACGTACACCTGAGCTGGCAAATCCACAAGCTCTCGACCACTGGATCCTCGATGCTGATGACGCAAGCAGCGCAAAAAGAAATGCCCCGTCTCAATGGCTGCTTTCTCACGAAGCTCTGCGTCCTGAGCTGAACCCGATGAACGAGCAGCTCCTTTGCTTGTACCTTTGCCGTCACCACCAGCAGAGACCGAAGATGTTCTCGATGCCTGAGTGTCCAAGGCACCTACCAACTCGAAACTATCAGCTCCTTCCAATTCAGCGACCAATTCAGACACTTGCGACTGCAAGCTAGAAAGTTGCCACTGAATCAAACGGACTCGTTCCAAGAGAGAAGCCCTGCTGCTCATGAAAGGACCTTGTATAATCTGGCCCCACTACCCAGATTGGAAATCTTTACCCGCAGCACAAGGGTAATCCACTGCTTTCCCAACACCAGCAACTCAAGGAGTGGCCACAGTAAGAAGCCAGCAAGAACCCCAAGCCAGAAATTCAATGGGATAGTGTCCGGGCAACTGAAATCAACACTAGGTAAATTGGGCAGGTCCACACCAGGTTGAGGGGTGTTCAATACCTCTCGCAGCAACCAAAGAAGACTTGTTGAGAACGAGGAAGTGGCCGCTGTCACAGCCACAGGACGTGCGTCCATAGAGTTTTGAGCCTGAAAGCTGCGTTCATCAGCCTCAATTTGCATCCGGAGCATGCCCAGCTGCCTGAAGCTGAAGTCAGCTGCCGTTATACTTCATATACCTCGGGAAGGACGTGCAGCTCCGGTGTCTTGAGATGGTACTTGGAAGCAAACCCTCCGCAAAACAACATCCACCAGCCAACGGGAGGTACACAGTATCCACACCTGTTGCAAAACGTGAAGCCCTTCATTATTCATCACAACTGCTGGGCAAAGCTGAGCGACACTTGAAGAAGCTCCTGCCAGCAGGTCCAGCGGAATGATATCACGGTTCTTTTGAACTATTTTCTCTTGAAAGCCAAACCAAAATGAGTTGAGCATTGGGAATCTACTAGTGGCACAGCGATGCCCCCAACGGAACTTAGATCTGTTCACTCGCCTAGGCGAACTTCACTTGGGAGGCTATCAATGTAGAGGGGCTGAGATGGGCTGAGGTCTCTCCTTGGTGACCTCGGGTGGTGCATAGCCAGGGCCAAGGACCTGGAGACGTCGCTGCGGTGATCGGAGGTTGGAAATGAAATACATCCAAGTAGTTTGATGTAGATGGATGTATAGATGGTTAAAATATGTTGAAATATGCTGAAATGCATCTAGATGGCAATAGATGGGCAATAGATGAGCAATAGATGGGCAATAGACCATGACAAGGTCATGATCTAAAACATCATGACTGCTGTTCAAGCGGACTCATCCCATTGGAAATACTTTGCCAGTGAAACATGTGAAGCATCAGTCCTGGCGAAGGCTCTCATCACTCCAGTTGCTGGCAGATGGTAGGCTGCCTGGTGCACACCAGGTTGATTCGCAGCTGAAGTTTGGTGTCGCCAGAGCTCCTCACTACTCCCATTCTCAGTGCAAATGGTTTCCTCATGATCCTGAAAACATATGAAAACATGAAGATATGAAGAGTGACCGCACGTGACCTCTGTTTGTTACGCCTTGGAGCCCCATCTTTGGCCATCCAAAGGGTCACTTCAAGGGGTGCACCAAAATCTAAGGTGTCACCCGTGGATCGCATCGCTCAGGCCTCCTGGCCTTCCCCTGCAGCTGATTTTTGTGGTTTCCGGTACGGGATCTTCATAGAATCTTTGCTTGGCCGACACCGGTCTGAAACCATATCATATCTGTATGATTCCAATATTGCCACCGGAATATGAACATTCCGTAATATATAATGTGAACGTGACTCGGTAGCAGCCTTGCAGCAGTGGATCCAGCGGAGCCATTGGATTTTGGGCATCTGCCCTTACCTGCGCGGGGAAGTTCACCACAATTCACCAACTGAAAAAACAGAATGAAACCAACAAACTGAGATCTGGCCATGTCTCAGCCCAGGGACTTTCTCCCAAAAGTCTCGCAAAGAGACCGGTGTCAAACCCATCAAACTCGCCATCTCCCCATAGCCTGACAGCTCTGAGGAGCACGCCAAAGACTCGTCCAAAGCAGTGTGTCAATTCCTTCATGCTGTCTGGGAAGCAGTTCGCTTAGCATCAAGATCCAACGTTTCCGATGATTTTTTTTCAACCTCTGCGATCAGCAATTCACACCATCCAACCCCCGATTCATCCAAGCATCTGGGACTCCGAGGATTAAACACGTTGAAGACTGCAGTGCGATCTTCGTTGCAAACATCCAGGGCTTCATAAAGCAAACAGGCATCTATCATAACCTTCAGGGTCAGCAGCTAGCAGCTATGTCTGTTTAAGGCGGCAAATCTTCCTTCAGAAAACTGATAGCCTTCCCTCGTGAAGCTGGAGCATGGAGCTGGAGCAACTGATGACTTGTAAAAGGATGTAAAAGGTATCCATATCCAGCAGCTCACCTTCGCGGCATAGTCCACTGGAGTGACGTCGCATTTCACCCCGCTGTCCGGAGCGCAGGCAAGGCGACAGCAGCTTGTGACGAAGCGTGTGGGAAAAAAGTTGGGATGGCAGCGGCCTGGAGGCTGGTGCTGATGCCCCACTGGGGTCCCGCCACTTTTCCATCAAAGGGGTCCCACTTTGAAGCTACAAGACATTGAAATTGGAAGACCATGGTTGAACCCACTCTGAAAATCTCTTTCCGGCAAAGGCCAACCAGGTTCGATACACCGTCTCAGCTGCTTCCCTCACTGCCTGTTGTGGAGTTGCCCCACAGCATGCCAGGACGAAAAACCGCGCCCCTCAAACCCATGCGAATTGCTCGGTGTACGAAGCGCTCAGCCGCCAACTTGCTGAGAACGTATCCATTTGAGAGCGCCTCTGAGCAAACGAGTGCACTCAGTATTCGAAAGTACTCAAATGTGCTCAGTACATCTCAGCACATCTTAGTACAAATTTATCAGTCCTGTACTTAGTCCTGTACTTAGTCCATGTTCAGATTTGAAAAGTGATGCTTTTGTGATCCTTCTCTGTGTTTCAGAGTGGCACCTCAGGTGGCTGCAGCTCATCACCTTTTCCTGCCACGGAGATGGTGGAGACAAAGAACAACGGCACACCTGGAGCACAGTGCAGCGCTGAAACTTCCAAGTGGACACTGCCACATGCCGAAAATCAGCTTCTAAAAAATCAAAAGCTGCAGGAACTGTGGGGATCCCTCCAACATCGCAACTTGTCGTGGGAATTATGCCACTAAAGCGGGGCGCAGCCGCAAAGAATCCATCACATTTCATGTATATAAACATCTCTCTCTCTATCTCGAAATGATCCGAAATGTATATAACTCAGCCTTTCAACACATTTCAACCCCTCTTCAGAACGCAAATCGCCCTCCCTGGTCATTCATGGCCTCGGTCTGCACAAAGCTGTGCCACTTGCCAGGTGCCCACGACATTACCTGAAGAAACAGTGGAACCTGAACGACCATTAGCAACCACCGATCCGACACGTGGTGGCACTTGATGGGTCCATGGCGCTGGATGCACTTGCCATGCTGACTCAAAAGTCAAGTGCCATGTCGGCAGCCAAGGAGCTTTTCCTTAACTCGCCATAGCTCAAGGCCCAATTGACTTCCGCTGCAGAGTGCCACACGCCATCCTCGGTGCAGCTGATGCAAGTGGTGCACCTCCCCAACTTGGAGCCAAGTCATGACAAAAAGTGAGATGCAACCGGTTGGACGGCAACACAACACTGAATGATAGGTGTATAATATATGTAATTAAATGAAATGTTCTCATATCATGTTTTGTAAATGTAAATATAAAATGTTCTCATATCATGTCCTGATATTGTCTCAGTTACATAGTTATTGATGTCTTGGCATTTTGTTCGGTGCTTCCTTGAAAAAGCTATAACATCCCTTGCAAATCTGGCTAGGGTCGTGGTCTCCTATGGCCACTTTATATGGTTCTGAACCATCTTGAGCCATGAGCTGGGGCGAAAGATATGTTTTGGGTGGCTTAGCAAGTGATCAGCTGGGTAAACCCCGCGACTTGCACAGCCGAAAATGGCGTTGTCCATTGATGCACCACTGAAGTTGACGGTTTCACATGTTTCACATGTTTCACGATCAATACCGTAACGAGCGATGTATATAACCAACATATACCAACACCATGTGGATTGTTGGTTTTAGTCAGTCTTAAAGGTGTCGTTGGTATTCAATGGTTCTTGCTCATGAGCCGCGTGGCGAAAGCCAATTCAGAAAGATCTGCACCAAGGTTGACCTGCGACACATCTCCAATGACTTGCCTCAGATGTGTCCCATGGCCAAGCTCAAGCTGAAGCATTTCCACAGGACATGGCGCAGGTACAATGATCAAGCGAGTCTTCAGCCGAAACTCTGGCCCCCAACTGAGTCTCTGTTCGGCTTCTCCAACATTTACGTACACATCATATACATATCAAATCGTGTGTTTTGACATGTGCGTACACAAAGGCACACACACACACACGCACATGCTTGTACACGTTGCAGTGGGAACTTCGCATCTACCTCGCCAGGTGGCTGCACACTGGAAGGTAGATTTGAGCACGGCTTTCGCACCAATGCCTTGGCACCGGGATCATGTATAGTATACTTGGTTCATGTTTTCTATCTGAAAGGCCTCGGCAATGTATATCACAATGTCTCACAATGCTCCAATGACTGTAGTAAACAACAAAAGCACGCATCCACAATCATCCACACACGTGGAAAAGTCTGTCCCCCGTGACTATTCTTTCTTGAGACTCCGCTGCATCCAGCGGTTAGATAAGGGAAAAAAACCAGCAGCCATACAAATTGCTACCTATATACATAAATAAAAAGGGAACAGGACTAACAATATGAGGAATAGGATTGACAATGTTTCAAAGATTGCCATAAATAACTGTTCGTATTAAATGAATCAAACATAATCAACATATTTCTCAAACAATATCATTTCAAACATCTTTGAAACACTAGGACAATGCTTCGAACCAAAAAACGCATTTCCACCAGGGTGCCACGACCTCCTTGCCCCTGGCCAGCAGCTCACGTATCAGCTCTCGGCCAAGCAATCCAGTGCTGCCCGTCACAAAGAAACCTGGTCACTGCTCGCGTCATGGCTGGGAGAGGTGGCTCAACCCATCTGGATCCCTGAAGATTTGATGGGAAACCACTGTATATCTCAAGCCATTAGCTTATTAGCAGCTCTTGTTATCTAAACCCCTATGTTTGATGGGTATGCTTGCTGCAAACGGAACCTGGTGCATTCCCTTCCCACCGATCATCCAACCCTAAACCCCCGACCGTAAAATTCTTCAACCTTGAAGCCTGAAACCCGAGGCTACAAGACATTCACAAGCTTCCAGTAGAGATTGACCATTTGGTTTCGCTAGGGTGGGAAATTTCCTTAAATCTAAACATTCCATGTGATCACCCAACCTTAAACCCAAAAACCCACAACCCTCCACCACCAAAGAGCATTTGGTACCCACCATGATGGCTGGTCCCTGCGCAATCACATGATCCGAAACCTCGGCCCTCCAGTCATGGGCGAAGTCTAGGGTTGGATCCTTGATCTTAAGCAGATCGGCAGGGAAAACTGCGCCTCAGAGTGCCTCCCATTCGCCCATCGGTGATGACCAGCAACGCTGAAGGCTTCCATGACTTGCGGCAGCGCGCTTACCCTCCACGGGCATTGCCGCCATATCAGCCTGGCATCGATGGCACAACACGCCACTGTCTTGGGCTGGCCATCCACCACGGGCCATAGGGATGCTACCAGCAGTTCACAATACCCAGAATGTTGTTAGATGTGGCTATAGTTGTAGTGGTCAGTTTGTGGTGGCTAGTTTTGGTGGGTGGTCATAGTAGTTGACTAATCATCATGGTTTGTTAAAGCCATAGCTGTTAGTTTGTAGTTTGAACTACGATCACCGGATGACCCAAAAAGTGTTGAATCACCACTTGGATCACCAAGGAACATCCCAACCAGCGGATTGACCCGCACGGCCAGATTTTTTACTGATTGATGGCATGAGAATTGTCCAAATTGATCAATTGCCTAAAACATCCAAAAACTACCTACAACCGGTCTGGTGTATCTCTGCTCCCATGGTTTACTTGTTTGTGATCCAAAAAGTTAACAGGTAAATCTGTACTGATCATGGCTGTGATCTTCGGTTGGCATCATACATCACCTTGCCAGCATTGCAAACATTATTTACAGTTCGTCACTCACATCAATGGCACTTACCTGTTAATAAGCATTTCGCGATTCTCAACTAATGGCCGCAGTATCAAACAAATTCACAACAAGTTAGAAAATAAGCTTAATTTAGCAAAACGGAGTAGTGAAACTCAACAACCATTACTAAATAGTTACTAAATCATAATGATGTATAATGATCATTACGACTGTTATCATTACTAAATAGTGACCATAAAATCATACTCACAACATATCTTAATATCATATCTTGTCTCTCAATATGCACTTGAAGCCTCATCCATTACCAACAAGAAATCATACTCTTATAGTTCTCTCTCCTCAATTGTTATCATCAGAGTTATAGCTTAAATCATCGCCTCGTTACCATCCTTAGCATTCCTTAGCTTAGCAACTGGCCTCGTTACCACCACGGCACCTCCAAGACCTCCGGCTCCGCCACCGGAAGCTGCACCCCGCGACGCAGCGCTTCAGCACAGCGCCGGACCTCACGGTCCAAGCCGGGCACCGGTCACGCTGCGTGGGTGTCGTTTCTGAGTGGCCAAGGCCTTGTGGACATGGATCATTTAAGTGATCATACATGGATCATTCCATGGATCATTCCATGGATCTATAGTCTATGGTTTCTTATGTTGGTCGACTATTCGTTGACCATTCATTGATGAAATTCATTGAGATCAATTAATTGATTGATCCTTATTTGATTGAGATCATTTGTTCATGATTTGTTCCTAATTAAATTATCAAGATCATTCACTAAGATCGTTCATTCAGATCAGTCATTGATCTATGGCTTGTCATGGGCGTAGTGACTGGCAATGATCGGGGCGATGCTGGGTGATGACGGGCTCAGCCCAGGAGCTCTTTCCATGGAGTCCTTGGGCACGGCTCCCGTCCTACGTCCATAGCGTTCCTTGGGACGAGCCGAGTCAATGGAAGGATTGATCCACGCAGCTGGGTCTGGGGGCAAGTCTGCAAACAGGAACATGGTAAGGTAGGTGGGTGGGTGGGTGGATGGATGGATGGATGGATGGATAGAAAGAGAGAGAAAATGGATTGGGTAGGTAGACAGGTAGGTACTTTGATGAATATATCAGAAGAGGCTGAAAAGGCAAACAAATAATTGATCACATACATTGACAGTCATTGGCATACATACCAATGCATGTACAGAAATGGTTTGAGCAAGTCAATGTTATATTATAAAAAACTGCCATTGAATGCCTCAAACATTTTTTTGAACATGCATTCACTGCAGTACAGTGCGAAAACCAACGCATTCATCGTTGAAGCGGATTGCCTTTCCAGGTCTTAAACCATGCCATGCCTAGACTAAACATGCCAAGAAGCCATGAGGGCACGGCGATTGAGCTTCCTGAGATACACAGCTAGCACAGCACATCTGAAAAGAGTGCAACTTGCGAAGTTGGTTGGGAACACGATACCGTAAAACTAGGCGTAAATATCATAGCAATGCCATAACCACATTAGCACATGCACAAAAATATACGGTCAAACAAATGCGACCAGAATCATAAATCCGTACAGAACAACTTACGTGTCTAATGCACATCAATAAACATATGTCAACGTACATTTAAAAAAATATATATAAATAAACAAAAAGAATGAATACATATACATATATATATATATATACGTTGACACACGGCTAATGCAACCTACACGAATACCAGTGATTCCATGACCTGAAACCAAATCCTTCCTCGAAGTGCCAAGGCACTGGTTCTCCAACAATCCGCCGTTCGACACGGTCCAAGGCTGCGCTTCCAAAATGATGTCGCTCACCTTGGAAGCTTTCAACGGGCCCCTGCCGGGCCCAACGGGCTGCAGGGGCCGGAAGTTCAACGCCAAAAATCCTGCATTTGAGTTCCCATGAGTTACCATATATAATGTGTCAATGATTCTTCAAGCAGCTTGGCCCACCAGTGTTAACGAACCAATGCTAAGTGACGCGTGTTGCCTAAGGATTGATCGATGTTGACCAACGGTGAATGATACCACGTCCATCATTGAACCCAACGCAGGACACGTTTCAAAAGGTGGACTGGCTCGCAGGCTCGAGGCACGACCTCGTGGGTCGCCAAGCCATTCTCCCTGGCAGCTTTCTGCATCGATGACCTTGCAGCACTGCTTCGAATAAAAATGACTCGAGTGATTTCAAGTGACTATAAGTACCTACAAGTGACTTGCAAATCTTAGATAGGTCTGAGATGATGAGCTACTTGATGAGTTTTGGTCACTTAAGTCTTGCTTGTCACGTGTCACTTGAAGCCGATTCACTGTGATGACTGAGGCTCCTGCAGCAACTGCCCTTGAGTCAATTGACTCCAGGCCCGCTGAACGCAAGCGGCTGAAACTGTACTGTCCTCAGAGTGAACACCAGGAATCTCCAGGAATGATATACAACTCAAACCATGGACATCATCGGTTCCGGGAGTCATTGACCCCAAGTAGCCACCCCAACTAACCACCACTTTGACGAAGTAGAAGTTGAATGAAGTTGGACTGTGCAGCATGCAGGTAACTTAGAATAACTAAGAATAACGTGAATGATGTTATCTTGAATGAACTAAGAATAACCACTTCACAAGCAAAAGTTGTTCTAGACGCATAAAGCTGCGCCCAGTAGCAGAAGGAATTGCCATGATGAAGACTTGATCCAGCTCTTTCAGGAAACTGACCTGAGATGAGCACTGAGGCTTGGCGGCTTGCAAAGTCGTGGCTGGCTGTCCTATGATTTCATATGGTTTCTCTCTATGTTTCTCTATGAGATGGGGATTTATTCCGAGATTTTCCAGCCATCCAGGTGAAACACCATGGATTCAAATGAGGGACCATTTCAGGTCACCAAACGTCAAGCTGCGACTCCGGCAGCTCGACAGCGATCCAAGTTCTGATCTGAACTATGGATATTTTGGAATCCTAGGAATAGCTGGATATCGGATCCTTGATTCCAATGGATGTTTGTGAGATATGAAAATCCTAGGAATCAATGGGGTGACCATCCTCAAATGATGATTTTAGACAATGATCGGTAAACATATACAACATATTCACATCTATTCGCCATGGCTATCCAATGTTATGGCTCATCTGCAATCCGAGGCGCATACTTTTCTTCCAACATTTCGGCTGACACGAATAGACCATTGGCCAACTTGCTGACGTTCCCGCGTCGACCAAGAAGTTCCAGCTGCTCGACTTCTATTCGTCCAATATCACCTTCCAAACGTCCATGCTGAAAATGTTGGCCTACAAACTGCCATGCCTACAACAGGGTCTTTGAAACAATGGGCATGGAAAATTGTCCACGCTCCGAATTGGATGTTTGAATGTGCTTTGCAGTTTTCCATTTCCATAGCTTTCCTGTTTCCCTCTTGGTTCAATCTTTGAGCCAAGCCCAAGTTGAATTGGCGTGCAAGGTCAAAATGTGAATGGTTGCAGAATTTTGTATTGCACAGTCCGTCAGCATGCACCCTTGCATTCCTTCATGCTACTGCTATGGTGTCATCCGTCAATGTTGAAATCGATCTCTGAGCCCAGAGATACCCACCATGAGCCACCTGTGCAATAGTAGCCCTCCTCATCCAGGTTAAGTGATGCGCCAACATATCCGCGAGCTTGAACTCCTTGGTACAGTTCTTGGCAAAGGTTGGCTCCAGTCCCAACATGTCCCAGCCAATCGCGAGTGCGACCAACAAGTAGCTACAGTGCAGCCAATTGCAAAGCATGAAGCGATGATGCTAAGGATGTGCTACAAACTTGCAGTCACGTTTCTCTCATTCCTGCATCGGACTCGGATCTCTCCAACGTTCCCTCCTGCACGAGGGCTGTGAGCACTATTCCAGCATTGGGCCGATGAGATTCAAGAACTCAACAAACTTCTCAACTTTGTCTTTCTCAAACTGGCAGACGTCGCACCCTGTGCATCATGCTGCGCATGCTTAACCACCAGCAGCTCAACAATCCACTGCTCCTTCATCATGGCCAAGCTCCACACAAGGCACAATCTTCACCTGGAAGCTGTGCTGGGAGTCAGAGCTGTTCCAAGGCTTGGAGGGGTGCGAAAAAGACCAATGCTTATCCAATATATCCATCCAAGCAGTGGTCTACAAATCACAAAGAACACCTGAACCCTCATCATTCAGTAGTGGATTGTGACTGGCCGGGCCGCAGGGCTGGAGCGAACTAGTCCTTGACATTTTTTCGCTTACAAATGCCTCAACTTTTCACCTGGAAAAGTGGTTCCAAATTCGAGTGCAGAGTGAGCCAGTCTTCAACTATTTTCAGCCGCCTGGCAATGATTGGAACTGATCTCTCTCGGAGTCTCTAACACATCCTTCCTGCCATTGCTTCCATCTGTGTATCCATTTCCATCCTTCCTGGGTGCATCCACTTTCGATCTGCCGGCTGCCCACCTCGATGATCTTTACTAAATACCTACCTGGTTGCTGCGCTACCTACTCCTTGTTTGCCTCCATATGCTCCTTCAGTCCAGTGTAGGGTTAACTCTATATAATTCGGGTCGACTTGTGTACAATTGTATATGCCACTGAATTGGAACACTGTGATGAGTTAACCAATCATTGGCATGTCATTGAACTTGTACCATCCAGAAGTGCGGTACAGGATGCAAATACAAGCGTGCGGTCTCTCATGATATGCGCAACATATCAGGACCCCTCCGAACCCGAGTCACAAAGCCTCAACATTGGGATTGATCCGGCCATCATGCGCAATCGGCCCCACTTCAGTGGCACCGTAACCTCGAGTCCATGTTGCTACCCTGCCACACTGCACACAAGGATATGCTTCTTGAAGTTGAGAATCTCAAATTACAGAATAAGAAGAGAGAAAATATTCCTCTCATTGGTTGATGGCTAAGATATTCCTCTTGGAAGATCTTCTGGACGTCAAAACGAACACAAAAGGACACCACATTGGCTGCCGCAAAGGCGCTGTTGGTCACACCTCATTGACGAAAATTTCAGGATTTCTCCGGCTGTCAATGTCTGCATCCATGTGTGTTGTTCCATATGGAGAGAAGGAGCACCAAGAAAGGGGAACCACAGGTACACCAAAATGTGTGGCCAGGCAGCAGCAGCTCTCCGACTCGAAACACATCTTCAAAAATTCGAGCAACCTGCGGGAAATGTGTTGGGTTCGACTTATGTCCGGTGCTTTTGGCTCCTGGAATCAATCATTTGGTTACTGCAGTTTGAGAGGCGGGTGCACCGGCTTTGATTTGTGATTCGAAAGTCAACAATAGATATCATGACAAATTTGATAGCAGGTGGTTGACCCACGAGACCAAATATGTCAATGTAATTTCGTGATGTTCTGGTACATTCTGATACATTCTGGTACCATGGTTGTACCGTTCGTGCCATCACTGGAGCAAACCACGAGGGAAATCCATGGCGGGCCGCCTGGAGGACACAGGCGCCGAGCCCACGGCGACGCGATGAAGTCGTTGGCCCAAGCTGCCACGCAACGCCTGAAGGACGAGGGTGACCCTGCTGGTTCCGCTGGTGGTCCCCTGGTGGTCCCGGGTTGGAAGCTCCATAAACCCCACGTTGAGGGCACCGGCGCCCAGTCAATGTGACATTTGTGACACGAGGAAAAAAAGAAGCTTCAGCCTATGTCAGTCTGCACACCCGAAACTACCCTAGATCTAAACTACCCTGGAAGTTCAAATTATATTTTCTGACTTTTGATAGCTAAACCACGCTGCACCACAATATACCATGGTAAGCTATCTAGTTCTCTCTGTGGGTTTTCCACTTCCAGGTCACCCGGGCAGCGATTCCACATGCAGCTCTGCAGCTTGCAAAGTCATCTCTTGGGTCTCGTAGGCCTCAGCTTCCAAGGTCACAACGACGCGCAGGGTGTCGTTCAAGGGTTTTCCACTCGCGTCCATCGCCAGGATACGTCCAGCAACGGCTCATAGAAGCGCGGCACTCCTGACACAGCGAAGCGCTGATCTCAGTTGACACACGAAGCAGCTGAGACAATGCCTGGGTGCCTCATGGTGCGCTCTTACAACTTCTGGCTCCTATTTCAATTTATTTCAATCTCTTTCAATGTATTTCCTTTTTATTTCTCGTCATGTCTCCTTGGATAGTCGTCGGTTCAATAGCCTTGGCATCTGCATGTGCGGTTTCTGGAGTTGAGAACCTCAAATGCAACTGCCGGTTGTCAGCTGTAGCAAATTCCAAAGCGACAGGCAAGGGTACAACCGAAACTTCTGTTTGTCGATGGGCTTGTGTCCCACAGTACTTTTTCAGAGCAGTCCATGACGTGTGGCATGATTGACATTGAAAGATCGAGGGCGGTGGTTTTTCAATAGCTTGAACCATTTGAATGAGATTATTCCATGTGAGATGAAAAATATCAATTGATTGGTATCTGATAACCCTACCCTACCATTGACCTCATGGCCTTTACAATTCGCAATCTCAGGCTGGTCAACCCCTGCCTGCTGGCCCCCTGCTGAATGCGCTGTGGCTCCCTGAGATTACAAACATGCAAACAGGGCACGCAATGCAACTTCCTTGCAGGAAAACTACAGCGCTGCCAAGTTGTTCCTCGGCCACTCAGCATAGAAGCCGCATACTC
>VSDK01015468.1:314295-407932 GCA_009767595.1 Symbiodinium kawagutii
GAAGAAGCACCCGCCACTCCGGGTACAGCTGCAACAAGTGCTGCAACGGAGGCAGCGCGGCAATCTCGATGGACACCTCGGGGCCGTCAAGCACCCGTGGCCGTGAAACCCGCGCTTCATCCACACCGTTCTCTCGCATTCATGTGTTACTATATATAAATTATATGTGTGTGTTATGTGTAACTTTATAGTTTTAATTAATTATACACAAAAATAAACAAAATATTATATGTGTGTGTGTGTTTGGTGCCAATTCTTCGCAATTCTGAAGGGCTTAGATGTAAAAATGCCCCTTGTCAACTACTTTGTGCGTGAAGCCCGCTCGCTCTTTTTCCTGGTGTCAGGCGAACAACTGCCAATATGTTCCATCCTCAATGACTGGGTAGACAGCAGCATGCACGCCCTCGTAGCATTCCCGCTTGGTCTTTGGCACCTCCTTACCTTGGCTTGGCTCCGGATGAAAGCAAGAACCCAAGCTGTCAGTGATTTTTTAAAAGCATGTTTAAACCTAGCGGGCTGATAAACTCTGCTTTCTTTAAAATACCCGGGCTCCTGAGTATTTCTGCTGTCTTTGCATGTGTATATTGGACATCCGGGCGCCCGGAGGTGTGGTGGTTCCCGGCTGAAATGAGACAAACGCCCCCCATCGATAGATCCAGTGGATTTTTTCTACGCCAGGACCTCTTGTGTTATCCCATGCGTCCATATTGTTCAGTCATGGTGAAGCTCACTTTCATCCAAGAGGCGAATCCGATGAATCACATCATGCAGGACTTGCAAGTCATGCTGTCGAGAAGTGCTGCCCAAAGTGCCATCTAACAAAGTGAAGAAGGTGCTGCCTGAGCAAGAGAAAAAGTTTGCGTGCCCTGACAAGAAGGAAAATTTATATCAGAGTTTTTCCAATTTGCTTGGAAATCAATCAATCAAGGAAATCGAGAAAACCTGATGGCACGCGTAAGATTTGCAGGGCAAATTTTGGATGAATCAAATGATCATATGAATCATATGATAAATCTTGCACGAATTCACCGTGGGTTCAAGCACCTTCATCACTAAGAGTCCCCGTTTACACGTTCCCCTTGGTGCTCTGACTGGGTCGAATCCAAATGACTTCCACCCTTCCAAGAAGCTACGCTTCTCCCAAACTTCGATGGGTGTGGTTCGCGTTAGATGCAGCAGCATGGCTTGTCGTAAATCTGCTTCACTGCCAGCCCAACCAGTCAAGGTAAGAAACTCCTCGGAGAAGCGCTTCTGGCTAACAAGAGCCGTTGCGATCGCAGTCCACACCCAGAGCTGAGACACGCAAGGTCAAGCAATCCAATCAGCAGCAAACGTCGGTAAACCATCTTCCGAGCTCAATGAATTTGAACTTACCAATTTGAGTTTTTCCATACTATTCCCTATATTCACAGCTCAACTTCCCACAGTTTTTTTTAGGTTGGCACCACCTGATGCATGCTGACGCCACAGGCAATAACCACCCGAAACCACTTCTGTGCCCCAGCGTCCAGGCCCGTGTCCAGAATTCTGAGACTTACATTGGGCGGCTGAGGTGGCGTGAATGGCTCGTTGAGGATGGAGTGCTGCAACAAGGCCTCGGGTTCGATGTGTCAAGCTACGTCAAAATTTAAATTTCTCAAACTGGTAACTGAAAGCCAACTGATTCACGCCAGTGTCAATTGATTTACACCAACAGATCCAAACTGAAAACGTAGATCCAAAACTCATGGCGATCGCCAGCAAGGCTCATCCCAGCCATTTTGATCATGGCCGAAGGGGTTCACATGCATCCACCGAATATATCTCAAGACCCAATGCAGCGTTCGATCAGATGCCTTCACAAAGATCACCTGGTGCAGCGGTGCAAAGTTCGAAAACGGCGGCATCTGCATGGCAGGCAGGGATCAAGAAAGAACAAATTACCAAGTACGAGGACGTAAGGTATTATATAATAAATAGATTTAAAAAAACAAACTTGGAAACAAGCAACATATAATTGATTTGATGTAAGCCAATACATGCATTATACATGCATTCATTATGTGATGTAAAATAAAAATGCAACGAAACCAAACATCATGCGCACTAGAATGACAAGCATGACATGACCCGCAGGAGTTACTTGCCCCACAAAGTGACATCTTCCACCAAGCTGTGACCTTGTGCCTCTACCAACGCCAACTGGAAAGTGCAGCTTGCTAAAAATGTTATGTTCATGATGTTCCCAAGATCCATAAGGCGAGTAACTCCATGATTCAAACACGTCTCATCAAAGTGATCGGTTGTGAGCACATCTGCCGAATCTGCAAGGTCCAGCAGTCGATGCGTAGGATTCTGCGCCACGAAAATGTCGATATCCAACCATGCGTAGTTCATGCCAAGAGATAGCAACAAAGGCAGTAACACAAACTTTGCATAGTTGTTCACCTCAGACTTTGAGCTGCAGCTTGGAAAATGTTTGGAAATTGTTTTCAACTGGCCATGTACCCAACAGTAAACAAGAAAGGAAACATGGATGTGGGTCAATACATGTCAATACCCTGTACCTGAAGTGGACATCCGCAAAAATCAGCAAACTCGCCTGCATGGGATATTCGCCTACCCTTTTGTCGCTTGGTTGATATTGACGCACAGCCACACCTTGCAGCAAACCAAGCCGCATCATATGGACGTACAAACCTGGAGAAAGATCCTTAGCTGTGCATCGGTGGCTGCCAGTACCAGTACCAGCTGGGTGACCACAAATATGTCCAAGTGCCCTCTGAAACGAGGGAAAAAATCTTCTAATAGCGGGCGTACCACGCCTGTCCAAAACCCGAATAGTTCGTTGATGGATTTTGCATACGGTACCTACCATGGAGGCCAGGTGACCCCCGCGCAATTTTTTTTGGAGTTTGAACTATGATATAAACAGACGACCCTACGAAAATTAGAAACAAAAAGAAATACACATGCAAAGAGAGAAAGGGAGAAAGAGAGAAAAAAAGAGACAGAGAGGGAGAGAATTAGAGAAATAGAAACTGAAAAAATGAGAGACCGAAAGAATGAGAGAAGGAAAGAAGCAAAGACGGAAACATCGAGAGACTCAAAGAATGAGAGAATGAGGGACTGAAAGAATGAGAGAAATAAGAGAGAGAGAGAGAGAGATAATGAGAGAATGAGCGGGAAAACATAACGAGAAAGGCTGTAAGGATGGAGCTACTGTGAGAATCAAGGTGTGATGCTGTAAAGTTGTGAAGGTGCAAGCACATGCTTCTTTGCGCAGAACCGTTCGTTCAAATGCTTGGGGGAATGCTGCAACTCAAAATGGCAATAAACCAGAAAAGTCAAGTCCCTATTGACTAAATCAATGCACAGGTCAACCAATAAACAAATAGTTGGACGGACAACAGGGACAACAGGTACCAGCGCGTGAGGTACCATGTCTGTGGGTGAAGCAAACAGCAATTAAGCAATGTGCTTGGCGCGGTTCTTCTGAGACTACTCTTCCATGTTGAGTCATTTGCAAGGTCCGAATTATATTTTGTTTGCCGGTAAGGACATGCCAAAACAATGATCTGGAGTCACGATGTCTTAAGGCCATTTTTCTCTCTGTGTATTGCATGCATGCCATCCATACAAATTATCAGCATGCCTTGTGCCAACCATCATTTCGTCGACTTCCTCAGCTTGGAGAAGCATTCAGCCCAAGCATCTCACGCAAAGAAGTCGCCTGTAGCTATCCATCTGCTTTAAGGCTACTTCCTCACAGTCCCCGATCAGCTTGATGTCAGGGCTGATGAAAATGAACCGTTGGATACCAACGGCCATAGCCTGCTTCGCCGCTTCGCCACGTGCAACGACACTTGGGCTGAGATTCTTGGGGGGCTGATCACACCCGTGTGGCGCGTATTGTTATTTTGCTCGATTCTTCGCCTGGCTTAGCCTGTCCCAATGCCATGGATACCTAAGACATCCTAAAACTACATATGCACATTTGGATACAAGGATACATATCTATGGCAAACAAATTTCGCCATGGATACCTTGGTTACCCTTGAGGTTATCTTGATTTAGCTTGGGTTTACGCACTTCCCAGTGACCTGACCTGCGAAAGACTTTCGCCAGGTTGCTCTGTCCAAATATCTGGCTGCCCATGTCTCGTTGCCCATGGTTCCCCACCTCAGCGCACGTTAATTCATGTCAATTCCAACACAATACCGTGCACAGCAACGCTGGGCATCTTGGGAGCACTCTGGAGCAGCCAATGCAGCCATGACCTACCTGAAAAAGTTGGGAACAAGGACTTTTCGAATCATGACTGATGAAATTACATAGCAGGAGGTCAAAAACAATTTGATTGACTGCTGTCCCAGCCATGGCACAGCATGGTCATAAACACGACCGGAGGGATATCTTCTGGTGCTTGCAACAGCCATCGAGATATTTGCTGCCAAATGGGTTGTATCGACGGCAATTCATTGGACGCGAGGCGTTGCCACAGATTTCCTGAAAACGTCGCGCTTGCAGGAGCGGTCAGCGATGGCGCCCTGATTGCTAGACATCCATGGTTCACAATGCTGTCTGACCAACAGTGCCTCCCCTCTCTTAATTCTTTTTCAGGGGAGGGGCCTGCTTTGCAATTGTAAATCCAAAACCCCAACTCTTTCCCCAGAGGTGTCTTTCCTTTCTTTCTTTCCAATCTTTCTCTTCAATACTAAATCTAAATATAACTTAGTAAGGGAAAATCAAATAATTTTGGAATTTACCCGACAATATTTGCAGCCATTGTGAATGCTGCACTATTTTTGCAGCTGCTCTGGAACAAGTTGGCATTCTGAAATTTAAAATCCATAAGGGCTAACTTGAATTTAGTACGGGCCGCAAAATCCGATTCTGAGAAATACAGCTATTGCACGCGCTTGACAATCGGGCATACAACATTGCAATATTGGCTGAAACGGTTGCAGGAACAATACGGCCAATGATGGTCGAAAATGGTCAAGGATGGACAATGATGGAATCATGGTCAGTGAATAGTTCAATAGTGCCTGCCTTGATGGCTATCGCTTGACGAATCGAGTCGGCGCAAGAGGAGTCAAAAATGGCTAGATTGGCTATTGATGATCATTCATGATGGTCAGGAAGGCTTTATGAACATTGATAAGCCATCCCAAGTTCTATGCCATAAGCAGCTGGTGATTTGCCATCAAATGTGGGTATATTCATATGATTCATAATCCCTGCTTCCGATTACTAAACCGTCCCCAATTATAAAAAAACCCTTGGGGGTCCACTTCTGGATTTCTTTGGTTTTGGTCAATTGTATTTTTAATTGTGGCAATTGAAAACTCAAAAGGAAACAACATGCCCCAAGCAACGTTTTTACCCCCTATTACTAAAAACCCCTTGGCCTAGGGGGGTTTAGTATTAGGGTCCCCTTCATGCAGCTGGTTTTGACAATTTGTGAATGGGTTTTAAAAAGAACTTTAATAAACAAAAAATTAAACACCAAAATAGTTTTCATTATTAGGGTCTTAAATTTAATTTTAGGGTCCCCTTCGTGCAGTTGGTTTTTGCAATTTTTGAATAGGTTTAAATAAAGAATTTAAAAAGGCAAATATTCAACGCTCAAATGGTTTTTATTATTAGGGTCTCAAATTTGATATTAGGGTCCCCTTCGTGCAATTGGTTCTTGCAATTTTTGAATAGGTTTTAATAAAGAATTTAAAAAAGCAAATATTCAACGCTCAAATGGTTTTTATTATTAGGGTCTTAAATTTAATATTAGGGTCCCCTTCGTGCAGTTGGTTGTTGCAATTTTTGAATAGGTATTAACAATGAATTTAAAAAGGCAAATATTCAACGCTCAAACGGTTTTTATTATTAGGGTCTTAAATTTAATATTAGGGTCCCCTTCGTGCAGTTGGTTGTTGCAATTTTTGAATAGGTATTAACAATGAATTTAAAAAGGCAAATATTCAACGCTCAAATAGTTTTTATTATTAGGGTCCCAGATTTAATATTAAGGTCCTCTAATATTAAATCCCCCCTAATACAAAAACCCCTTGGGGTGCTTAGTATTTGGGGAGGGGGGTTAGTAATAGGAAGCAGGGATTATGGGTCCCCGCATCTGGAGTTATCCATGTTTTGCGGCCTTTCAACCATCTTGAACCCTTGAGCTCTTTGAGGTTCCATCTTCTCAACACGAAACATGGACGCCATAAGGTGGCTCTTGTTGGTTTGCGGTGTGCACAACCCAACCCAATGTGATCATGTTTCAGCCACGCTGCTCCTGTCATAACTATACCTTCAAAAAAAGAAATATGTCATATCATCCATATCTATTGACATCAAAACACATACAAATATAGACAGTGTATCATCGTTCCATGTTGATGGCATTCCATTCCCGCCGGGAAAGAACAATATTCCAGAGACCAAACCCGCCAAGCATCTATGCACATGACTTGCTGCAGCTGTGGCAAGTTCAAGAGTGTTGGGTGCCAAATCGCTTGCCAGCTTCATCACTTTGGCGACATCTGCAACTTGTACTTGTGCTGTCGGATACCTCATGGTGGACCATACTTCGACATTTGACTCTGAATGGGCCAACAGCATCCCTATTGCACACACATGTATATTGCCCGGGCTTACGCATGTGCACGCGCATGTGTGATGGCACTGGACGCTTCAGTGAAGGGACAGGCTATGGGATCTCCACGTCGTCAAAGCTGATGCTGCCAGCATGGCAAGGAGTGGCCAACCCCCAGAGAGCAGCTTTGTCACTGGGATGGATGCCAGAAGCGCCGACAAGTTTTCCTCACCCGGGTCGCTGCCACTTCGGCTGCGTGTGGGAGGTATGTTGTATCACACATAATATCAAGTAATTGAGAATGACCAGCTTGTTGTGTACAATGATGTTGTTATCAGGATTTGGAGCACATAAGAGCAGATTCTCGACGACTACCATCCCCAAATTGCCAATGTTGTTATCAATGATGTTGTTGTCAATGTTGTTGTTGTTGTTCTCTTTTGGGCGTGTTGATAAAAGTGGGAGTTCATCAATATGGATCTCTGTGGCCCAGCAGTGCAACGGAAAGAGGCTTGGATCTCTGCAGCCCAACAACCCATTGCGATTGAGCACAGCTCTAGACAAAACCAAAAGGAAACTTGAAACCCCTGACTGTTCACATCCCAAAGAACAAATCCTCAGGATGTTCACCCATCCCATGCTTGATAATTGGTACTGACCGATACCCATAGCAACATTTGGTGCACACCGACGACTCACCACTGGCCGAGACTCGCTTCGCTTGCGAGCCAGTGGATCCGTGATGGCGGGGACTGTTGGCCCCAAAAGTTTCAGATACAAAAGAAGCACTTCCTGTGCTCGACTCTGCTGACACGGTGTGAGGCGGTGTAAAACGGCAACGGGACAGCTTTCAGCCATGTTTTTGGAATGCAAATGCTGGAGAATGAGAGGATCCGACAGCAACTAAGTGCCGCTGTACATGTTGGACGGGGTATCCAGTCTTCAGACTTTGAATTTCCGGGGCGTCCAACCCTTTGCCCTCTACAGGTGTGGGCCTTGAAAAATCGAATATAGCTGCTAATCTTATGTTTTCACACGTCGAATGCATTGTATCTTCAAGCATCTTCAAGCTCCTTTCTAAATCCGATGAGCCAAGAATGCAGGGAAATGATACAAATATGTTCTTCATCTTTTTTTCCTGACCAGTGAACTGAACCTATCTCCTAACCCCGGTAGCCCCTCCTTCGTAGCCACTTCCACATTACAGCCCGGAAAGCTGCTCTCGTTGTACTCGGAGAAGTGATGGCCAGGCGTCGACCTCTAGTGCTGCCCAGCCCAACTCGTTGAAACAGCCTCCGAGGATTTTTTGGGGATATCAAATATGGTGGTTGTTCAAAACAGGGGACCCCCCAAATCATGTAATATTCATTGATCATCTATGAATGATGATAGACGACCAACAATTTTCTCTTGGTGCACCTCTGTTGAGAAACACCCATTTAACCCCAGGGGTAACGGTAAATAATAAGAATTGTATAATCGGAATTGTGCAAGCCAATAATTCCATTTGTGCTGAAATGACGAGGTTGCTTCGAATCCCGTGTCATAGTCACAATAGGCGCATGGAGTGTATTGAAATGTATCTCTCGAATTCCACCCTGCTAATCCAGGTAAGTCGCTTTTGGTAGATCCTTTTCCGCCATTGTGTTCTCTGGAATGCCACCAGCCAAAACCATGTATAAACACCTTACTTCAACCCACTTGGTCACTTGGTTGGAACCACAGGAAGTCTTCCATTGGGCATCCTGACCTCCCAACCGCCGCCGCGAAACAGGCCCAACGCACGAAGAACTTCAAGGCCAGCGCTGGCGAAATGGTCCTAGAGCCGGCAACTCATCGCAGGGTGATCCATGGTGGGTGAACAACTGCGACGGATTCCTGTGCATCGGCTGCAACTGATCATGAACCCAAAAGATTCACATGCCCATCCGCCCCCGGTTTTTTCATGTGCCCATCATGACAAGTTGGTTCAAACGTTCAAATATCCGTTCGTATGGAAAATGCATTAAAGATGTTTAGGATTGGTTAGGACATATTAGGCCGCTAGTCGCGAGAAAACCGAGATGAGGCAAACATTTTTCTGAACCCAGAGGCAGTGCAACCGACTCCATTTTCGTCAAACAAACATGCACGACGTGCAGTGGGAAACTTCATGCATTTCTGTGCCTTTGGAGGCTTAAAGGTCAACTGTACTCTAACGCACACAATATTACAATACAACAATTTCAAGCTTCAAAAAAGATCTCAATGGTCTTTCTCTCTCTCTCTCTCTCTTCAAAACGCGGCAAACAACAAAATCTCAGCCGGGGTCGCTAGTTACAGCATGAAAAACCGTTGCAAGGGAAACCGAGCGTCTCAAATTGCCAAGCTTGTTTGAAGGCAAGGGAGATTGGTCAATCAAAATCCCAACACTTCCAAAAAAGTAAGTGGTGCAAGATGTGGGAAGACAAACAACAACGGGTGTCATAGTAAGAAGTGACCAGTGCCGGTTTCTCAACGTGTAACTGGTGTACCACCGTTGGATGATGTTCTTGGCACCACCGCTGACAAGGCTCCAGCCGTGCATCAAAAATCAGGGACCTCGGGCCAGACCCCTCCAAAATCCTTGCCAGGGTGACCTCGGCTGTCCTGCGGCGCCGTAGGCCACTGATATGCAGCTGTCACCAAGAATTCACTATTCATCAAGTATAGCCTGAGTCTGGTATAAGGATGGGTTGTACACGAATTTCAGGGGCTCGGGCAAATAAATGGTAGTTACAGTAGCGGTTAGCACATTTCCCATTGAATTAAGAATTCGAGGGACCCTTGGGAGTGCAAATCCACAGCGCCCATTTCAAGGAAGGAACCGCAGCGGCAGAAAACGAGGCGGCACCGGCATGCAGGAGCGCCCATTTCAAGGAAGGAACCGCAGCGGCAGAAAACGAGGCGGCACCGGCATGCAGGAGCAGCGGGCAACCAAGAGCAGCCACACTCGCAAGCAGCGGGCAGTCGGGCAGTCTGGCAAGGGAGGCAGGCAGGGTGGCAGCGCAACCAGCACAGGCAGCCAGACACAGACCGCAGACTGACGGAGAAAGCAGGAAAAGGGAAACACGCAAACAGGCAAGGGCCCAAGGAGACCAATAGGTCCAATCGCCAAGCTTTTGGGATGTTTGCCCAGCCGGCAACAAGACACAATAAGAATCCTGTAAGAATCTTAGGGACTCGCCATGCTGGGAAATCAAGCGAATTGAAAATAAAGAATTTGAGGGAGCCTGGGCTTGAAGCTTTCAGATATTCAAACAAAGCTCGGGCTGTACTTTTGGATTTCAATTGGCTGCACCCACGGGGCACCCATGGGGGCACCCGCAACCATCATCATCACAGCCCTGGTGACCAAAGCATCTCTGGAACCTGGAGCCCCGCAAGGGCCATACCAACCCATCATCCTGTCCTGTACAAAGTCGCACGAAAGGAAATGAGGGGCTGATAAGAACCTCAGTCAACGCGAACAAGTGAGGAGCACATCACGCAAAGCCGGCCCGGCATGCTCCGGTCAACCACATGACCTTTGCATATTGGTGCCTGAATGCGCAAGTCTCTTTTTCTGGGAAGCATGACTGTCGCTGATCCTATACCATTTAACATGTAAATCATTTAAACATGGCTGCATGGCTACTAAAAACACATGATTTGCCATCTCTCTCTCTCTCTCTCTCCGTTTTGATCGTTAACTGGTACTATCGGTTGCTAAATCATCGTTGTTTGATATTGTGTATTTTCGTTACAGTAGTCATTGAACTGGACCAGTGCAGTCACCTTGACACGCTCTCTGCTGTCGCGCCCATGTCCTTCAGACATCGTTTCAGAGGTCGGGTCCGATGTCGTTCTAAGTCCGTGTAAAGTGGCTCAATTGCTGAGCTAGTTTCAACAGAAATCTCGTGTCCATGTCAACTGAGACTTAAACAAGGGAAAGCCAAAAGAGAAGAAGAGCCAGAGAAGTGAGAGAGACAAATAGAGAAAGAGAGAGAACGAGAGAGCGAGAGATGCCTATATTGCAATACAGTGTATTCAAACACTATATATGTTATATCTTAATTTCCATGTTCGTTTTGGATGAGGTTCAGATTGTCATTCCCCACCTGAATGGCACATCCTGCAAAAACAAAAAGCATCTGAAACAGTTGCCGCGGTGCAGTTGATTCTGGCCCAGGGATTCCGCAATATCTACTGTTAAATCACCCAATTTTTTTCAGCTCAGCTGGCTATTGGCTAATTAGCGATTTCTGGTCAGCTTTTACTCCTACATCACGAACAATCTTTCATTTACAATGGATCCATTTGTTACTTCTATTTATCCTATTGGGAGCAGCTGGTAGCGTTGATCATTGATAATTCTCTCTCATTTGTCATTCTCCCCGCGGCCCTGTCCACTGCGCACGCTATCGAGTCACAGGGCACGTCCGCCAGTCCAGCCCTGGAATTTCTTCTGGGCACTCGGTGGGGCAGCCGCTGGCTGCAGTTCAAAGCCCACTTGCTGAGCAGTTGTGCAATGGGCCAAGAAGACGTGCTGAACCTCCAGAGCTTGGGAGGTCAAGTGGTCTATCGGAATAGGGAAGTCAGGTGGTCACTTGTTTTAGCTTGGAAGCTTGTTGCCCCCATGAGCAGGTCAAAGTTGGCCGTGCTACCCAGGCACAGCCATGCGGCACCCTTGCTGCTGGGCACTTCAGCAAACGTCTTCACCACCTGGACCTGCAAAGCTCGACTCCAGAGCCTCTGGGTTGCGACCTGCTCCTTGGTAGCACAAGATGAATCGACATGGGAAGCGATGCGGGCAACCCGCGAAACCACACACACAAAGACAAAAGAAACACCACCACCCCGAGCGCAAATGACTTCATTGAAGACTTTTGGGTCAAATCTAAACACAATTCATCCGCAAATCTGGCAACCGCATTCATTAAGAGATACTGATGCTACCGTTGGCAGATGTTGGCAAATCTGTTTCTGCTTCTGCTGCTCTTCGGTGAAAACAACCCATGCCGTCCCAGCAACGGGCCGACAGTTGGAGGCACAAATCAAATCAATGACCGCCGCTGTCAGAGCTCCCAATGGGCATTCATCTGCCTAAAGGCTTCACTGGAGGCTTGTTATGCTCGTTGTTATGGGTTACTAATGTGTAGGAATGTGTAGGACTTATAGGTGCTATTATCTACTAGTGATGCTGGACAACAATGGTCGATAAGGATAATGGTTGATCAATGCTTTGTTCATCGTTGTTCTGGGTGCTTCCATGTGCTTCCCCATTGTTTGAAAAGCTGTCCATTAAATTTTACCACTCGTGACGAATCGATGATTCAGCCAAACTTTCTCTGCCTACAGGATGAAGCTGCAAACAAAATCAAACTTTTGGAGAAAAAGTGTGCAACTTATGCAGCTTGGTTGCTGCCACTTCTGGCTGTTTCAGTACCACACCCACTTCGCCAACCCACTTTCGTGATGCCTGCCTTCAGGGTGGCACAATTCACGGGCATGGACTCATGGACTGCTGCTGTCGGGGATAGCTACTTGCTTGCAAGCGAGTAGAGTTGGCAGCCTTTGGGAGGCACTGTGTGTTGCACTCTTGGATCTCTTCACATGAACCCGCCAAATTTCAGGCTGCCATTGTTGGTCCATGTCGGTCACTTCGGGACGACAACAACAAACAACAAACAACAAACGACAAACAACACACAACAAACAACAAACAACAAACAACAAACAACAAACAACAAACAACAAACAACAAACAACAAACAACAAACAACCAACAACCAACAACCAACAACAAACAACAAACAACAAACAACAAACAACAAACAACAAACAACAAACAACAAACAACAAACAACAAACAACAAACAACAAACAACCAACAACCAACAACCAACAACCAACAACCAACAACCAACAACCAACAACAACAACAACAACAACAACAACAACAACAACAAGGATCAATTGGTTGCCACTCGTCAGCTCCCAGTCCTGGCTGGCTCTGCCAGCTTCGGGCACAAATGAATGGGTGGAGGTGTCTGTACTCGCCACGCGCTGTTGAATGAAGCAGCCTCATTTCCTGAGCGGCCCAGTGCCCCTAGAGTCCTAGAGGTCATTGGATAAGTGGGGAATTGCCTCACCTTGGTCGTGTGCCAATCTGCATTCCTGCAGGCAGATTTAATACGCTTCACCTGTGAGTTGGCTGGTCCCTGTCCTCCACTGTGGAGACAAAAAGTCACACCGGTTACACCGCACGATGCCACAGCAGTTTCACAGGGCAAGTGGGGTAAGCCGACGAGACAAAGGCAGAAGCGTGGAGATGATGGGCTGCCGGAGCTGATGTCGAGACGACACTTCTGAATTTGACCCAAAAAGCCCTGAAAAGAGCCGCTGCCACAGATCAGAAAGCATGTTCCTGCACAAACCCCAGCGAAACGGACCAATTGCGCAGTCCTACCGGCAAAAGATGATGGACGATGCGGGTCTATTGAAGAGACATCCACCGACCAAACAAACGACACAGTTCAGTTGAACAAGAAAGCAGGCACACCACAAACATGCAAGAGAAAGACCGAAGACAAAGCGACAGACTCGGGAAAAGGGAACAAAAGCCAAAACAGCACAGCATTGACCTTGAAAATCCAAAGACCTATTCTGAATGGGTCTTTTGGCAAGAACCTATTAAGACCTATCCAGGATATTGGCATACTAGGCGCAAAACTCTCATTGTTGGGTTGCAAATTTGCAGTAAAATGATACCATAAAGTACCAGATTGCACACCTTTGCGGATTTTCTGCGATTCCTACTCTGTGACTTGTTGTCATTCTTATTTTCTTAGGGGTTGTTGTCCACGGCCTGGATAGGTCGTTCCACGGGCCCAATAGGTCGTTCCACGGCTTGTCCACGGATTGTCCACGGGTCTGATCGGATCCATGTTTTCTCAGTTGCCTCTCAAACATATTTTCATCTTGATCGCTGCTGACATGTTTAGGTTCCAGAAGAATTCTGACTATGCTTTGGGCCATCACTGGCAGCACATTTCCCCAATAGGTCGCCCAAAACCTCAATAGGTCGTTTGTTTGAAGACCTGTCCAGTTAGGTCGTGGATCCACAGGGATTGAATTCGAGTTCTAAAAATGCTTCCAGGCTCTTATGGATGCACTCAGATACGAGGCCAAAAAACATCAACAAAAATACTTTTGTCGTGCTGCTGGCGTATTTCCACATAACACAACGTCCCCGCGCTATTTTGCAGTTTCTAGTGCAGCTCTTAAGTATTGAAATTACTGATTCGGGATTCACTCGACATCACGTACAGCAGCTTTGCTCGACATTGTGATTGATGTTGTAGTGATGATGTTTGGTTCATAAGTGGTTCCTGCCATCGTTTCTGTTGTTGTTGTTGTTGTTGTTGTTGTTGTTGTTGTTCTTGTGGCTATTCTCGCCGTTGTTGCTGTTCTTCTTCTTGTGGTTTCCAGGGTCGGAAGCGACTCCATTTCTGGGAATGGATTCGACCTGCCGACCCTACAATCAAACCATCATAGACCATCTTGTTCTGTCTCTCTCTCTCTCTCTCCCTCCCTCCTCTCAATAGATTATCCAATTAAGTAAATTATATCCAACAGCAAGCTGCCATCATTTAGACTACCTTGTTGATTTCCATTTTTTGTGCAGAAACCCACCGAAGCCCTCCGATCGGATCAGGCTTCCCAGAGCTGCCCAGTCCACCAACGAGCTGTGGCCTTCACAGTTGAAATCTTCCAAATGCCAGTTGCCTACAGCCAGGTCGCGAAACATAAGATCACTAACATCACATGATTACGCGCACATGTCCAGCAAAACAGAACCAAGATATCCAAACACTTCAAGATACTTCAAGCAAACATGTCAAAGGACCCCGCTGCATCTGCATCCCCAGGTCCATGACTTGGGGCATCGCCCTCCAAGGTGCTCAGCTCTTGAAGTATCCACTGCTCCCCAGAAACCAAACATCCCAAGGTGACCAGCTGCAGCTGCTGGACCACGTTGCCAAACTGCAGCATCCCGCAGGCAGCTCTCCATGGATGTCCGCCATGGAAAAATACCGGTGCTCAGGGGGGCATCTGTTGCGGAGCTTTGCTGGTGCACAAAATGATGCACATAGAAAGGCCATGGGAGTTTTAGAGCGAAGCTGAAAAGTGGAGATGCGAGTGGGAGTGAGCATTCAGATCTGATTCGTGATGTGGTGGTCTGCAGTTTGAGACTGGGCAGCCGCTTCAAGTGCCAAGACGTCTACAATTTTCAGATCAAACTCACAACAATAAGCTTGAATAGATTTCCCTCTGCAGGCGGACACGGGAGAAATGAAGCGGATAGGACAACACAAAGGATTCCGCAAACATCCGCACTGCACATATTGTCAAACGATGGTGAGTTTCTTCCCCGCCTACTGATGGCAACAAGGGCTTCAAAACTCACGCAGCTAAAGCTGAGACAAGTGGACACATGTGGACACCATGAAGCAAACATAAGCACAGGGAAGTCTTTGTAAAAGTTCAGCATTCCTCTAAACAACATACTTCATTATATACTGCACCAAGTCACTGCAAGAGGGAGCAGGATCCTTGGCAAAGCCACCCGACATGTGGAGAGGGTTTTCATAAAGGCCCACATGCAAGTGACTTGAAGAGGAAAAAACTATCTAAAAAATATCATATATATGTATTTATATATTATATATACATTAGATTTGATTTTCTGCGTTTTACACGCGTTCACTTCACATTGCTGGCCGCGGATGTTGTTGCAATATATATCCAGGAACTCAAGGGTTTCACTTCACACACAGCACCTGACATGGCCTGACTTTGCTCCCTGAGGGCTCCATAGACCCGCTGTCCCTGGTGCCGCAGCTTTCACAAGCCCCGGCAGGACCCAATGCGTCAAGCTGCAACTTGTCCTCGCCATCAACAGCTACGTCCTGCCAGCTGCTTCCCGAGGAAATTCGCAAGTGCGGACCAGGCAGCCTGAAGCAAGGCTCAATTTTCCCAGCCTACTGACACAGGCAAACCCAACCATCAAACCCAAGAGTCCGAGCTGCCAAGAGATTGGGGACTAGACAAATCAGAGGCTTAAAAGCTTGAATAGATTGTGATAGTGCGGATCAAGGAGGATCCAATCCACGAGAATTCAATCGCTGAGTGCATACAGCTCAACATAGATAAACATTGAACTCAGACCTTAGTTGCAAACAAGTCGCCTTTGCAAAGCCGCTCTGCCCACAAAGGACCAACTCATTTTTGAGTTGGAACTTGCAGAAATGCCGTAGCATGATGAAAGAGGCAGGTGTTCTAGCCAAGATAGGTCAAACCTAGACCAAATGTCAAAATATTGGAAACATCCCGACAACAACATACATCAAGCACAGTATGTCGCCATCTCCGTTCATGTTTGCGATGTGTATCAACAACATGTCGCCATCTCCGTTCATTTTGGTGAATCGTCTCTGGGATTTTTAGTGCAAAGGGATCCACATCATCCCACTTCCATCTCCTGAAATCCATGCCTGAAGATGTCATCACCTGGTACATCCTGAGACCGTCACCAGCTGAGCCAAAAAGCTGCGTGCCTCCAGGGCTTGGCCCGCGCGGTCCGTGCTGTTCCTCTGAGATCTGGCTGCCCTCAGCATGGGACACTTGCATCTGAAGCGCTCGTGTAGCACCTCTTGGAAGCCGTTTTTTAGTGGCAGAAACGCTGCAGGGGAGGGACAGTAGTGGGATACATGTCATGAGAATTCCCACTGTGCATTCCCATACGAGTGCCACAACAAAAACCTATCCCATTGACAGGCCATGATCATGTCCCTATCCTGAAACATCCAGTGCTTTGCCACCATTGACAGCCATTGTGGGGCTAGCTCGGTTAAAAACGCTCCGCCTCCATCCATTTCTTGGCTGACCTGACCGAAGCGACTCTTTGAAGCTGAATGGCACGGGAACTTCAACTCCAACTGCTGCAGTTCTTTTTTCCAGCAGATTTTCCGTTCAGCAAAAATGCGAGGCCGTTCTGTACTACCAATGCTTCCATTGGGGCCATCCGCAGTTGGTGCGCAAAAAAACATTCAAAGCATGTCTTCGTTGCCGTGCAACAATGCGGCGCGCAGGCGCGCGTATATTGCACAGGTGCAGCCGGGATTCGGTTTCCGAACCTCCCAACGCACGAGATAAAAGGCAAAAAGTCAATATTCAGCACTTCCACTTGCTCTGGCATGCGCAAGAAGGCACCTGGAATCATGCAGATTGAGGTCGAGACACAGCAGAAAAAAAATGCTGCTTTCTTAGTCTTGAAGCAAACTGGAGTTGGCCTGCGAAACGGTGATGTGCCTTCACATCTTACATGTCACTCACTCTTACTTTGCTTCTTTTGTGCAAATAGCTATAATAGCTGGTATGTTCTGCCCATGTGTACAAACATCTATCATCTTATCTTTCCTGTGCATATTTCAGTGCGTTTGTTTGTCTGAAGCGGACAAAGTCGACAAAAAACGAGAGAGGAAGAAACAAAAAGTAGAGGTATAAAGCAGGGACAAAAAGGGAGGACCATCTCTGCATCGGATGTCGGACCAGCCTCAAGGCTCACCACGAGGAGCCCGAACCAGTCTCGTCCTCAAGGACTTCTTGCATTGGCCTACGATGGCACGTTGAAGTGTCTGAAGATGAAGCAAAAACGACCAGCAACTAGACATCTGATCCCACCTAATCCCTGCAAATCCCTGCTGGGGACTATTGCCCTTATCGTCCATTCTCATTTCAAGGCGGTACACTGCATTGCATGGCGAAACATGACCAAGCCACTTAAGCTACCGTTGAGTAAAGTATGACAATCATGTTGCATGGAGACTCAGGAAGCTTGTTCCGAGACAACTTTACACCCTTTTGTGTCCACATCCAAGTAGCTTTGAAGAACTGATGACACTAGCTATATGAAGAAAAACGTGGTTCTACGCGGTTGTTTTACACCTCTTGCATCAGTGGTTGGCCTGCTGGCTATATATGAGATATTGATCCATGCTATTTGTGTGCTGGTCATATACTGCACAATTAAGCTGTATGCACGTACTTGATACTTAACTGAACTTATTGGTGTGTGTGTGTGGACGTGGCCCAATGAATCACCAAGCCTCACCCTGACGATGGACCATAGATTGAGCATCGAAATGTTCCCCAGGCAACGGGAACTCCCCCCCGCCTTACACTGACCGATATGGCTGTGAGGGAAGGATGCGAAGGCTCCCTGAAGCGGCGTCATACTCCAGCTGCACCTCTTGTTGTCCAACTCCTGCGCATCTCGATGCAGTCAAAGGCCAAAGGACAGTCACTGCTACATCTTACTGCTGAACTGCTTCTGCTTCTGTCAGTATAATGTCGAGGACCTGTGCTGCGACGACAGCAACTTACCTACTTTCAGTATCTGATAGTGTTGTTGTTGTTGTTGTTGTTGTTGTTGTTGTTGTTGTTGTTGTTGCTCTCTTTGACTTCGCTTCGGCATGTGCAAGCCTCGGACCAAGATTTGTTTGGACGTTTTGCATCCTTTTGCATCTTTCGCTATGAAATGCTATGTGCCCGCAATCTGGGTACTTCCACAGCTTGTTTGCACGACACGTGTGTCACCGCCAGCCACTCCTGGTGGTACAACCACTGTGAGCTCACGTCCATCAGGCACTGTGACTCCGAGTGTCTGGCCAGCTGAAACCCCTGGAGGAATGGAGATACTCAACAGGATCTTCTGTGCACCTGGGGGCCAGGTGTCACAGCACCAGCTGCATGTTCAAAAGGCCAGGTCACCCCATCGATGAAAACCAGCTTGTTCCCACTAGCAACAAGTGGTTGAATATGGTGGAGATTGGTGGGGTATCACTCCATGATTGCTCATGATTCATCGGTTTATCAGCGCTTGTTGCCCTGGATCTAAACTAACTTTTACAGAACCACCATGTTTGCACATGAAAAGCATCAAAAAAACGATGCTTCTCCACATCCATGCTGGCTTCATCCAGTGCAATTTTTATTGGACCCGACAAGCCACCAGTTTTCTCACCAGAAATAGCTGGTGATTTAGCAACAAATAGCAGCAAAAATAAGGAGATTCTTTTCGGCCATGCCACTGGCTTCCGCTGGTGGTGCGCTAGAGCTTGGCATAGCCAGTCCCAGGTTGGATGCATCTCGTGGGGGCTGCACCTCCAAAACAGATCCTGTAGCACTGCCAAGCTGATCGAAAAGCTGCTGCCCTCTTTGCTTTCGAGAAGTTGCACGATTGACAAACTGTTCCGGTGGCCAAGAAGCTGGTTCATGATGGTTGGAAACGAATCAAGTTGCCAGTCCCCAGGAAGGAAAAGTTATGAGTATAGTTATAATCAAGGTCTTCGACTTGGATTGGCAATCTCTGGCTTTCGTTCATTGCCTTTGGGATCCCGTTTTGATTCATAATTACTCTCGAAGTCGGTCATGTAATTAGAAAGCTGAACACATCAAATTCAATTCGAACATTCAAGCCGGCAAGAAGTACAGGAACAACATGCACAAATAATAACAACGCAGCTTTTGTTCATCCAAGATTTTCAAGGCACTTCAAGCAAGTGCATTTTCCTACACATCCGATGCGCGTGAGCTCCTAGCCCGTCCTGGACCCGTGCCGGGCGGAAGTGTGATGAGAAAGCTGGAGCCGTTCACGGGATTCTTCACCATCAACTGCTGACCAGCGTGAACGCCTGTAATCGGGGCTGCGCGAGGTGATGCTGTTCGCATCTGCGGTATCTGAATCAATGTGAATCAACGTGTTGATCCGGAAATCCCACGAGATCCCAATGGAAATGGTCGGGTGGTGAGGTCAAGCATGGTCCCCAAGATCTGCTAGGTCAATGTAGCTTCTTCATAACTATGATCCGCTTGTGCGCCAGGTCGCACAACATACTGTAGCACAGCTGTTGAACTTGTCACGCCAGCCTGCTGGGACAGTGATGCTAAAAGCTTGACTCACAGGTGCTGGCGCTGGTGCAGCTGGTGCAGCTGGTGCTGCTGGTGCTGCTGGGGCTGGCGCTGCTGGTGCAGTTGGTGCTACTGGTGGCGAGGCTGGAGCTACAGGACGTACTTCCCCCCGCCCACGCGTGAAGAAATCTTCAAACTCAGCTTGAAGTCTGCTGGGAATGCCCGTGCTGGAAAAAGCTCGAAGCCTCAGATTGTAGGGTCGCATTGTGCCATTGCCTTGAGGCTCAGAATAGTAGCACCGATGGAAAACAAAGGGGTGTAACATGGTGTAACTTCCAAATATTTCAGGTAATCTCAAGTAGACATTAGTTAACCCTTCAGGCACTTCCAACTATAGACCAAATGAGGCACCAATACAGCACTTGCAACATGAAGTGCAGCTGGATCACATGTCTCGTGTCCATGCCTCCAGTAGCTCACGCCGGTACTCCAGTTCAGCACCACGACATCCAAACAACGTCTTCCCTGGAAATATGTGGCGAATTTCCTGAGGACTGGATAACATCAAGTTAATAAAAACTAACATCAAATACTGTGACTACTGCGAAGAACTGGACAAGGCAAAACAAATCGGTGCATATGAGGAGGATGACTTGACAAAGATTTGTGGGCGGGGCAACTGAGCATAGGAGGCAAAAACAAATTTTCAGAACGAATGGTAGCGAGTTCATCGGCTGATTGGCAACCAAATGCAAGTAAGTCTCACGGTTGTGCACCACTTTGTGGAAGCGCTCAAAATGGCTATATCGTCGAAGCAATCTCCAAGTATTTCCATTGACGTCTACCACATCCACTGCGAAGTAGGTTACTCCCTGCTGAGACACAATTCCTTATGCGTTTCAGAGGCATGACATCCCAGAAGTGCATGTTGATCGCATGATGACCCCATGATCACCAGAAAAAAACATGAAACAACTGGACATCTCTGTCCCTCTCTCTTTCTCTCTTGCTCAAGTTTTCCATGCATTTCTTATCTTTCTCATGAGAGGAGTGTGGAGATCGTGGCGATGACTCCCTGGTTGGCGAGCAGTCCTATCAGCACACATTTGCCTAAAGATCACGTGCAAGATAGGCCTCCTGCCCCATTGGATTGTCGAAGCCTATGGAAAATGATCCAATCCACAGGATGAAAAGACGCCGCATCAAAACAAACACATCCTGGTGACTGGACTGCCTGGGCATGCTGCTGCCAGGCTTCCATTTCTTGGCAGGATCACGGTGGCGATGGTATGACGCCCGCGCTGCTGTACTGCGAAGATTGATCCATTGGGCTGGGTGGCGGCTATGGCCAAACCAGCCCCGGCCATGGCACCCAAAGGGCCCGCCACCAATAGGCCCAGCACAGAGCCTGGTGCCGCGAATGCTTCAGACAAGCATTCGAACCAGTTCCCACCTTGCGTTCTACAGGGTTTCGATGCATGATGTCGATCTATATTCTGGGGGTGGGGATTCCGGGTGTACAAGAGGCCATGAAATAAATCCCGGACCAACCAACAGTCTGAATAGGAAAATCAAAAATGACCAGTTTTGAAATGTTCTGGAAGTCTTTTAACGATTTTTAGTGCAGCAACCATTGACATTCCCATAGCGGCGATCACCGCGATGTTTCTTCCGGGCAGTGGACCATGACGCATGCAGCCCCAAAATCTCATTGTCGCGATTCGTGATGTGATTGAACCTGGTTGATCTGTTCTTGCTGCAGGAGACAATGCTGCTGGAACCATGTCATTCATGGTCATGATATCTCATGCATACTTCCTTCTTTTCCAACCGAAATCACAGGCAACAAGATGCATCAATCTTCACAATTGTGGACCCTGTGGCAACTACGAACGCCCGTGAAGTTTTGCCCAACCCTTATTGGTTCAACTGTGCTGGGACGGCTCGGTGGATGACCCGCAGCTCCCGAGTAACCGGCACCAGCCGTAGCAGCAGGCGCTGTCAACTGCCTGAGGTGGTGCACCTTTGGGGGAACTCTTCATCCATCTGACCCAGTGGCATAGCCCCAGTTCCTGGGGCCTGCCATGGACTCCCAAAACCTACAACTTTAGAGGGGCAGAACCCTCATGAACCCTGAAATCCACCAAGGAACCAAGTTTGGGACCAACTTTGAGGCGAATACAAACTGGAACCGGGTTTGTCTCTGAAACATATTGCTACCTGCGGACCCCGTTCTTGTTTGGACTCTCGATTGATGAGGCATGGCGCTTCCGTCAGGTGGATTCTGACAAGCAACATCCGACAGTCGCCGCCACTGCTCCTGATGATGATGGCTCCCGAAAGGGCTGGGACATTGCACGAAGGTTCAAGCAACCTCGTGGCAAGAGCAACTATGACCACCAGGGTCGAAGGTTTCAATGGCTTGGGCCAAGCAAATGCAAGCAAGCACAAATTCACATAAGACCCGATGCCCACCATAGCCTTCTTCAAAAAGCATGCAGGGCACCCGTACCGACAGCTGTCCAACAGCAGGATCATCATATGATGATACCCACATTGCTTCAAAGATCTTCAAAGGTTGCACATGCGATGCGCGAGAAAGGATGCTCCTAAAGTAATTCCTATATATGCCCTCAGCAGGAGTCCTATATGAAAAGCATTGAAAAGCTTCGCCACTCAACCAGAACGCTTTGGAAAGTGGTAAACATTGGAAGGGGACCTCTCCTGAGATTACAGCACCTAGAAAAGCGCCAATTTGGAGAGTGGTAAACCGTTGGTAAACCGCTTCCTGACATCCAACTGTTCTGCGGATTTTGGAAGCTCAGCCCCACCATGACTCCCGGAAACTGATGGACATTTTTTGGCACGGACGCAGTGACAATCCCTGCGCTCTGCGCAGCAAACTGGTTGCTTCGTGCCACAATGGGGACTCTCGAAAGATATCCTCAAACTGATGCCAGGAAACAGAAATTTCAACTCGGTTTCCGCGAAAAGGGCGCAATGGAACAAACAATGCAATCACAACTGTGACATAGTGAAACACCACCAATATCACCACCACCCGCAGCAAATAAACCGGCAAAACTGTGCCAAATCTATCACCAACTGTCAATGCAGGGCTTGATAGCTTCGTTGCTGATCTTTAGGCCAAATCTCTGCATGTCATCTTGTACCTTTCAGGCACCCGCGAGTCCAAAAACTGAGTGCAGATCCAGCTCAAGCCATGAACCATTATCAGCTCAGCATAAATAGTGGTGATTTAAGATCTAACACGTGGCATTTAAAAGAACATTTGGAAAGTATGATTTTGAGATATTTTGAGTGACCTTTGGGAAAAACACGAGGAAAAGTAGAGAACTTTGACCTCTAAGGCCCAACTTCACTGCAAACTGAGATCTTTGGACAAGCTGCCAGCTGCAAGCCCCAACTCCACTGAATGGCTTTGGCACAAACACCTCAAGGGCGACTCAAACCCATGGCCAGGCCAATGCTGGCAATGGGAAAAGCAGAAAAACAACGCCTTTTTAGTAAGCTAAATCTTTGGTTACCTTGCATCCCTGACCCTAATTAATCATTCTAAAATGTGCAAGTTGCCTCTTGTACCAAACCGTGGTTTCTGCAAGGGCATCTGGGCTGTTTAGGTGGAGCAGGTTGAAGTCTGGCATGGAATCACTATTTCGACTCTGGCGCCTAGGGCAGCAGCATATTGATTCTCGTGCGCTTCGATGGAATTGCCAAGGCATGCTCGAAGGAGGGCCAAGGAAGGAGACCACTCGTGATTTGACTGACAGGCCCTCAGTGTACCTTGTAGCATAAATGGATTGCAGCGGAGGGACTTCAACTTTGCTTCGTCCAAAATGCCTCAGAGAGCAGAGCAGCTCTCCGCACGGCATCAGCATGCGAAATATAAACCCAAGGTTCTTTTTTTGGCATCTATTCACTTCAACCCGGCCCTGGGCAACAACCCTGCGGAATAATCCCTCAAAATCGCGCATTTGAGACTTTCAAGCTACAGATTAGTTAACTTACCATGACATACTGACAAATCAAGGCCTCCAAAAAACGTCGCAGCTTTTTGTCCAAGCTGCGAAAAGCTCGGGTCCATTGGCTCCAGGGGTGTTTCCAGGTACCTTTGCAGCTGAAAATGGCGGCATCATACCTCAGTTCACAGGGGGACCCGGTCCAAGTCACGTGCGGTGGAGGTTCTCATGGTTGAAACTCCATGGCATCAAGGTGATGCCCCACAAACATGGAGGATAATCTGGCATTGTTATTCTTGTTATTCCAGTTCAACACTGCCGGTTCTAGCTATCCGACAACCATTAAAAATCATTTTAGGACTATGTCATACTATATCATGATAACCATCCAAAAATGAATATCGATGGTGATCTCATGCAATCTCGAACGTAAGTGAAAGTGACCATCATAGGAACCGGAGTTCAAACACAGAAATGACGTATAGTGACTATTCTTATGCTGGTTCATCAGTTGGAAGGCCATCTGTTTGATCATGGCTCATGTTTCACCTGCTCGGGATCTGACAGGTTGCGACAGGGAGAATGACCACCAGTTGTATTGCGGGGACTGGGGGGATCATTGGCAGTGCATCAGAGTGCGGAAGCCTGACCCGCTGAGCTATATAACGTTCTATAACTCCATGTTCACCGAATGCAAGCTGAATCACAAACTGCCATTAGGAATTACAGTAGGTGTCCTCAATGATCACAAGCTTCTATTAGCCAACTACAGCTCCTACAGCATACTAATTACAATCATTTTTCTGCAGAGATACAGTTGTAATTATCTCAACTTTTGCCTCCTGCTGCGGCTAAAGGATGCGGAAGCCTTATTCCCGATTATTTTCTGCCACACTAAGCGTGACTAACCGCCATTGTGGACCACGATTGGATATGAGCAGTCCAAAGATGTTCACCAAGTTCAAAGTATTGCTGCCTCGGCGCATCCCAATATGAGGCTTCACTCGTTGCTGCTTGGAGCTAGCCAAGAGGGACAGAACTGCGACCCAGTGTCGCGGCATGGAACAGGCTCGGATCACCAGGATGTAGCTTAGAGATCCTGAAGCCAAGTCAGCTCCATAGCAGCTTCCAGCCCCAAATCCCACGGAAGCAAAGGATAGAGGGATGCAAAAATCAAGCACTACCAGTTGAACATGGGTTTACTTGTCACTATGTAAACTACCAGTTAAAGACATAGTGGATATGTGACTCTCTCACTATGTCTTCTGGAGAGCATCTGGAATCGGGAAGCTGCGCTGGACGCCCAGCGCAGAGGTCCAAGAATACCAGCGATCGCTGCCATTGAGCGCCAGAAATGCAAGCTCGCATAGCTTGGCAAAGGCTGAAAGGATCCTCGCCAGCTTCACCGATCATCCAATATTATAGCAATTATGTGCCATTACAATGGAGTAAACCAGCATTGAATAAACCACCAGCAGTTAACATAGCCATTAACTGACAGCATGCTTCATGAAATCACCTTGCGTTCAATTGAGCAACCTGAGCGATATGCATTATAATTCAGCGATGTTCAGCTAAAATCGCCAATCGCAGTCAAAGGACTTAGAAACAATCTGACATAAGAACTGGCGCAGTCAGTCTTCATTGGTCAAAATTGGATTGCTTGCATAACAAACAAGCATGTACAGAAAGAACGCGTTCATGCACTTTCACAGTGCAACACAATTGCACGAAAGCACAGTTTGCACTTTTTAGCAGTGAATGAGCCATGATTTTTGCCTAGTCGTAGCTGCAGTTTTTCTTGGTCATCCTAGTCCGGCAAGGAGGTCCGTGTAGGATATGAAAAGCCCTTCGTAACCATGAGTACAACAGAAAACGACTGTGGCGGTTGGAATTTCACAGGCTATCCTCATCCATCCTCGCAAATTGAGCGTGAATCCAAACGCAAAGAGTGCCGTGAAATAGTTCAGCGTAAAATGGAGGAATAGCATCAATGAAAAACAACTAAAAGGAGTATTCTGACTGAGTAATCCCCTAACTTTCCATCAACTTTCCTTACCCCACTACTTTCCTTACTTACCCCACTATGCCCCACTATGGAAACACCAGCCACTTGGCGAGGAGGCAGGCAGGGGGCCCCCTGGCATGTGCCAACACACTCCTGGTAGCGCCTGGCCTGAGAGCTCCTGAAGTTCGCTTTGAGAACTTCCAGCCTCCAACCATCGACAAAGGCGGTCCCATGAACGCCACATGTCGTTGATCAAGCACCATGAAGGGCTAAGGATGGGATGAACGGCTAAGGTATGCTGAGGTCAATGGATTGGCTAAGGTATGCTGAGGTCAATGGATTGGCTAAGGTATGCTGAGGTCAATGGATTGGCTAAGGTATGCTGAGGTCAATGGATTGGCTAAGGTATGCTGAGGTCAATGGATTGGCTAAGGTATGCTGAGGTCAATGGATTGGCTAAGGTATGCTGAGGTCAATGGATTGGCTAAGGTATGCTGAGGTCAATGGATTGGCTAAGGTATGCTGAGGTCAATGGATTGGCTAAGGTATGCTGAGGTCAATGGATTGGCTAAGGTATGCTGAGGTCAATGGATTGGCTAAGGTATGCTGAGGTCAATGGATTGGCTAAGGTATGCTGAGGTCAATGGATTGGCTAAGGTATGCTGAGGTCAATGGATTGGCTAAGGTATGCTGAGGTCAATGGATTGGCTAAGGTATGCTGAGGTCAATGGATTGGCTAAGGTATGCTGAGGTCAATGGATTGGCTAAGGTATGCTGAGGTCAATGGATTGGCTAAGGTATGCTGAGGTCAATGGATTGGCTAAGGTATGCTGAGGTCAATGGATTGGCTAAGGTATGCTGAGGTCAATGGATTGGCTAAGGTATGCTGAGGTCAATGGATTGGCTAAGGTATGCTGAGGTCAATGGATTGGCTAAGGTATGCTGAGGTCAATGGATTGGCTAAGGTATGCTGAGGTCAATGGATTGGCTAAGGTATGCTGAGGTCAATGGATTGGCTAAGGTATGCTGAGGTCAATGGATTGGCTAAGGTATGCTGAGGTCAATGGATTGGCTAAGGTATGCTGAGGTCAATGGATTGGCTAAGGTATGCTGAGGTCAATGGATTGGCTAAGGTATGCTGAGGTCAATGGATTGGCTAAGGTATGCTGAGGTCAATGGATTGGCTAAGGTATGCTGAGGTCAATGGATCAAGCAAATTCAAGCAGTGGGCTAAGGATCAATTCATCATGGCGCTGATTGGAAACGCAATGGTTCAGCAAATCAAATCAGCAAATCCGAGCCACAGCTGAAAGGATTCTTGCCAGCCGATGTCATTTTCATGGAAGCCATCGCAACAGGCGTAAAGCAAAGCATCACAGGACTGTCTGGAGGGTACTCGATTCTGCTGATTTCTGCCAACAGCGTCCTTAATGCAACACATCAACTGTCAACTGACGACCTGAACATGTGAAAGCTTGATTAGAACATTCCATCATTATAGTACTTCCCAACACTCACTTTCTGCGATTAAATGCCAACCAAACAACACACACATCTGTGATTCCCAAAGCATTTGGGTGCGGAGTGGCGTACTGAACATGCAACAAAACTCACCTTGGCGCTGCCTGGTTGAGAGTGGAGTCTTCTACTCAAAACGTCATGTAGGTCAGTCTTCATTGGATCTCCACAGCCATCGGCCCATCATGGCCCATCAGCGCACCACGACAAGAACCAACTGAAACTCATTGTCACGTCGGGAGTCTCGCACTGGGAAGCTTTCTGGTGAAAAATGAGGAAAGTGGGACTTTCCAATGACCGGTTGGCCGGTGGACACGGTCTCAGTCAGGTCCATTTTGCACACTTCAGTGGCAGTAGCCTGTGGGGGGCTGCTAAACCCACTGAAGAATGCAAAAGAGTCCTGCCATCGCTGCTCCTGAGGCGATGAGGTTGACAAGCTGATGTCAAATCGCACTGATCACATTGATCTGAGAAGCATTGCATCAGCAATCAGGATGTATCAGCATCAAATTTGGTGCTTCAAAACGGCATCGAAACAATGAAAAGTAGCAGCTTGAGTCACTTTTCAGTCCTTCATCTTTGCTCTCAGGAAAGTGTCCAGCAAAATCGAGGATTCAGCAATTGGCCGTCCACCTCCGATGGCCCCATCTTGAGCCAGCTGCAAAGCAACGGGCCACGCTTCTCCACACAGCTGTGCGAAGTTGGCAAAGCCTGCAACCCAGTTTGACGGATCAAGATGGATCAAGGAGCAACTCATTTTTGCCATGGTTCAACCAGCAACCCACAATATGTACAGAACATCAAAATTAATTATCCAGAAACCAAAATTAGCCAAACAAAAATCAAGAAAACCTCTCCCAACAAGGCAAGTAGATGCAAATAGATCAAAAGCTTGGACCAAGACTGCCACTGCGCCAGGTAACTCCGAAAGCCCAGAGCGCTCGGTTGGGCTGGTAGCCAAGCTAAGGCTACTGGCCATGGACATCGCGTCATGCCCATAGCCACTGCTCGATCCAAGCTCTGAGGCTCACAGCGAAACCTCGTTGGGAGAACCCCTTGGCTCCCCTGATAATATGTATTTATATAGTGTATTTAAATACATTTAAACATAATTCAATATATATATATATATTGTATGTTTTCTATAAATATGTACGTAGTTTTGTAATTAATGTTATCTAAAATGAAGCAGTTAGATCATAATATAGAGGTCAAAATGTATATAATTAAATATATAAACATATGTTTCAATTTATCTAACTATCTATCGATCTCATACAATATAATGATGTAGGTAGATGCCCTCTAGTGAACCACTCGGATCCGCCAGGTTGATGTTGGCAGCGACACGCATCCCACCCTTGCCTGTGTGGGAAATGCTCCCCTGCCACCCACCGGTTGACCAGCTTCTTCGTTGGACCCGATAAATCCAACAAGCAAATGAGCAACCCTATAGGATAGCTCATAACCATTCATAACCCTGTCCTATTTCCCTCTTTCGCGACCAGAAACACATGGAAATACTCCAGGGTCTGCATGGCCATCGTCCAATCATCGGATTTCAAGGAGCTACCCATGAGAATCCAAAAGACCGAGGACGAAGTGGGGTAGATTCTCACATGCTTTTCCCTTCCCGCAGCTGCGGCCTGAGACCTGCAGCTGGAAAGCGCCAGGTGCACCCAGAAAAACTGTCTCTTGTTCAATTTCTCATTGGTCTTGTTCAATTTAAATGAGAAATCCCAAATTTCAAATTGGTCTTGTTCAGATACTATTGCCAGCTTTATGTAAATTACACAAGACCAATGAGAAATCCCAAATTTCAAACTCATCCGAAACCTGTCCGAACCGTCCAAAAAATCCCTGAATCAAGGCTTGGAAACAAAGCCGCTTCCGTCAGATCCTCCCGGGCCAAGGCTTTCACGATGTATATGTGGATATATCGCATCTCAGAGGCTGAGAGCAAGGAAGCCTTCCCAAGTATGTCCTTCGTGATGTTCAGAGCAAACTGCCAATGACTGGCCTGAAACGTGGAGCCTGCCGGTCCCCTATGATCATTGCGGAAGCCGTGAAATATAAAAAATGGCCGATTGCTAAGAATAGAGAATAGCATCGCCTAACCATGACTAACCGGGAACAACCTACCTTAGGATCCAGTGTATGTCTTTGTTCAACCAAAAAATGAACGCTTCTTCGCTTCGTCATCTAGACCTTCGCACAGGATCCCACCATGAGCGGAAGCAAACGAAGCATCGCAAAAACAAAGTCAGAGCTTTCGATGTCACCAGTTGAGTCGAGCTTTGCTTCGCTTAAAGCACTCAGGATTCTGATCGCTCTCTTCCAGCTCTTCAACAGCTTCCGGGTTGCCCAGTACCTCAGTTTATCGAACTTGTCTCGCACTCCTCATTCTTGATCAGAATAAGCATCATCGCATCATGAACCATCGTCAATCAGCAATCATAGCAACGATCATCAACCTTCATCAGCCACCAATACCCATTCCAACCGTTACCAGATATTACTTGATAGTATTAATATGTGCTGACTATCAAAGATCATAATGCACGTTAACCGTTGTGACCCATTGTTGCCATCACTGACAATCATTGAACATCATCATTCACCATGATTGATATGTTAACCAATACGGAGCATTATTGGACAAGCGTTTCACCGTTGTGTGGTGAACCATTGTTTAACTATAATGACTCATTGCCAAGCATGATCAGCCATCATCAGCCCATATCAGCCCTATCAATCACAACCATCTCAAACAACCTTTGCCGTTGTATTTCACGCACTAATATTTACCATCATGAAACATCCTTAACTATTATGAATCTACAACCGATCGACCCAACCTTCTGGTGCATCAAGGGCTGCGGAATGTTTCGGCCCATACAGCGAAGAATCTTACGAACCCAGACTCGATCCAACCTGCCTAATGTGGCAAACCCATGCGAAGCCGATGCCAAAACACCAGTCTTGGGATCTCTTGGGTTCAAGGCCCCGCTATGAATCACACGGATTATTTGCCCTCCAAAATGGTGGTTTATTGGCGCCTTCCCTAGGACCCCTAAGATTTGCTGGATCCTTCAATCCTATGCAATGCCAATGCTCACACTGGGCAGCCTCGTTCTGCATCTGAAGCACCACAAGTTCCCAGATATTGATCGCAGCTTGAGATGTCCATCTGAATCTGTGGCTGACCTCGACAGACCGTGAGAACGACCTCGAGACTTGCATTGATCGCAGGTGGCAGTCCTGAGCAGAGTCAAAAAGCAGCACTGCAGCAACAAAAACTCAAAAATCCCACAAGGCACACAGGCGAGAATTGGATTCAATATGATCTCATCCTTGTTTTGGTTTGGTTCAGTTTCAAAACCAGAATGAGAAATTCACCAAGGAAATAAACTATACGCGTGCACGCTTGAAACTTGTAGAGCTATGGCGGGGTTGTTAGGCGCAACCCCAAACCCCCAGTTGGTTCCCACCCCTATGCCTGACTATGTCTTAGCCGTGTCTACCTGCCATAGCTATGCCAAAGCTTTGCCTCAACTGCTACCACTCCAGCTGAGCCCCTGGATTCCAAGCAGCATCCCTGACCCGCTGAGTGGCACACCCAGTTGTCTTTGTCTAAGCCATCTGAAGCCATGAAAAAAAAGATTTAATGATGATTTGAAGACACTCTAAGTGTTTAAGTGCCTCAAACATTCCTTCAAACCATAAGAATACAAAACCCGGGAATTCATCCGCGATCCACCAGCTATCCCGGCGCATCTCCCGTGGCCCTTTCCCAGCAAGCCACAGCGTTCGCCCTCGTCCTTTGAAGCTCGCACTGCGAGCTGGTCCAGCAACGAGGATCATGACCTAAAGCGTGACAAGAACTTTCCCAACAAACTCGTCCCAAAATGATGGTTGCATAAGTTTTTATACAATGGTGTTAGCTGATCAATCCTGATCAATGTGTACCTGATCGTACGGAGTTACCTGATCAATGATGGCTATACAATAATGGTGTGTAATGATATTCTGTTACACGATCTTATTCTTGCAATTATATGATCAATTACCATTGCTACTGAGAGGGGATCCCAAAAATGGTCTGGTTTATTACTATGAATGGTTGATAAGCTGAATGATTGAGGGGGTCCTCTATTTTGAGAAGCCACCATATGATGGGTAATGATGGACTAGTGGTGTTTGATGGTGAACCAGTGGACAAGTGGTGTTTAAGCACCAACTCTTTCAAATTGATGATACTGATTCATTTTGATGAAACATAGTTGATTGTTGGTGATGCCAATATAGAGCAATGATATGATATATGGCCAAGGGCTCCTAACAAATTGGTTTCTGAAGGTTCCGAATGGTCAAGAGTTGTTAATCATTGCCAATGGTCAACAATAACCAACAATGGAAGGGAATATTTTCTGACAACAGCCGACCACTGCGTATGTCGCCAAATGACCATGCTTGTGATGACGTACGAGAATATATTGTATCAAGTTATCTCCCTGTATGTTCATTGTTCCACGCGTTGTCAAAAATGCAATATATCCAAATATAACAGCAATATACCAGTATGACTCGTTTTCCTGGCAATCAATTCCTGGCAATTCACCGTTCGTATAATGTCTGTTTGCAACCACTTGCCCATTGATGGTGAATCACTTGGTCATTTGACTTGTCGATATTAGTTGTCGCTCTAGTCATCGCGTGATTATCGATGCTGTGTGCTGGCCACGCCTTGGCAAAACAAAATATCTATTGCAAACGTATGCTGCATATTGTTGCATGAAAATCACCTACAGCATCCTACAGCATTTCAATCTACAGGTACGTTCCTAACGCCTATCCCATCCATTCCTTTCCAGTAGTCTTCGCACAAGGTACGCCACTCTCCACTGCTAGAGGCCGGCATGTCCCCAGATTGAAGACACCGGGCTGGACCAAATGCGGGTCGCCAGTCCATCGACAAAATGTGGCTGATCTAAATTTTCAGCTGTGAATTGCTGAGGTAAGTCTTGGAATAGCTTCTTAACTGTGAGTTGCTGAGCCACTGATCTTCTGGTAGCTGTGAATTGCTTAACTGTTGGATATCCAATTTTCTAGGCCAAAAATGCAGCATTGCGGCTGGAAGATCTCCAGTCTGGAATGGGCCCCAAGACCCTGAGCCCAAACGGCTAAAGCTTGGCTACAAAGATGTAACTGAAGCAGCACTCCGCTCCAAAAGCCATCCGCAAGCTGGGGCAGTTTGGCAGATAGCATGCTGAATTAGTAAAATCATATCTGTCAGATAGGCGCGTTGCTAGAAACAGAGTATGATAGAGCATGAAGGGGAGACCTAACTAACTACAGTACCAGTACTTGGATTAGAATCCCTTCAGCATTGTCATTGTCATGGTAGCCCTGCTCACTGAACCATCCCCGAATGCTTTAAATTTGAACACAGCATTGCTACAAGCCGAGGATACACTACAGTGCCATGGGACTCGCATGATCCTGTTGAGTCTGACCAACCCGGTGCAGCTGCTGAAATGACCTCTCTCTGCCCCTGCTCTTTGACCAATCTGTCCATTTTCTCCTGCAACTTGGCTGCAGATTCGTGGTGTGCATGGGCAGTGGAAACAAAGCGTCCAAATGAATTTCGGAACCAAAATTGATGCCCATTGGGTGCCCATAGTAAGCAGAGTGAGATTGATTAAGCGCTTGTTGGATACTACTTATTCAGGAAGCGACTTCCTGTTGGTCGATAATGTGATACCGATCATGATGATGATGATGATGATGATGATGATGATGATGATGATGATGATGATGGCAATGGTCATGGTGACGGCAAACAATCCAGCGGCTCCATCGAAATCTCCTTAGAATCATCACTCTGCATCCTCTACACTCACAATATAGCACGCGGAAAAGGCCCAGAAGTGCCGTCCCTCACAGGAGTCCCACGAAAGGACCTTTGTTGTGGCCCCCCTTTCATCGTTTCACAGCATTTCACAAACTGGTCCCCTAGCATCGGCCATTTTGACAGTCCACCTGGCTTCCGATTTCTTGTTCTCTGTTAAGCTTGATGACCCTTGGTGGTTTGAGTTTGGCCAACGACCATCAACGACCAACATCCCGTAGAATCAGATCCGGGCAGCCACAGCCTGCGCAGTTTGCAGGATCTCCTCGCTTTTTTGCAAATCCTCAGGGAAGCGCCGGCACGCCCTTGGTCCCCGGATACCATTGGGGACCCCAAGGGGGAAGCATCACGCAGTGGGACCCTGCAAGGCACAGCAGAGCCCTTCTTGGAAGCCACACGGCGGTCAACCTCTGGTGCTCTTTGTCGGCTGCAAGCTGCCTGGTCGCAGTCGCAGGGCCGCAGTCGATGTGACCGACCCCAAATGTATGTATATGTCATGCGCATTCATGCGCATCAGTGGATGACACATCGTCACAGTCACAACCTACTATCTCTTTCTTTCTTTCTTTCTTTCTTTCTTTCTTTCTTTCTTTCTTTCTTTCTTTCTTTCTTTCTTTCTTTCTTTCTTTCTTTCTTTCTTTCTTTCTTTCTTTCTTTCTTTCTTTCTTTCTTTCTTTCTTTCTTTCTTTCTTTCTTTCTTTCTTTCTTTCTTTCTTTCTTTCTTTCTTTCTTTCTTTCTTTCTTTCTTTCTTTCTTTCTTTCTTTCTTTCTTTCTTTCTCTCTCTCTCTCTCCATCGCCATCCAGCAGATGGCCCAGCCAAATGGAGCCCTACTTGCCAAGTATCTTAGCCAAAAGTCCAGCATCTCTTGAAAGAGAAATCGTTCTTAAAGCTCCATCAAGCTCCACTGCAAAAAACAATTGACGAGTAAAAACCCATTGCAGCCTCTCGTTGGAAACGCAAACAAACCAACGAACAGGTGCAATATTGCTTTAAACGGCGCCATGCAAATATCCTGAGAATTCTAAGATCCCAGACTGCTCGAAGGCACTTTCTAACTGCGATGCCAAGTCTTTTGATGACGCCTGAATTTTGGCGAGGAAAACACAGCACCCGTTTTGCTGTGTAACAGCTCGCAAATACAGACTTAGTCACTTAGCCACGTGTGGATGCTGATGTCATATCCAGTTGGGCAAATGGACAGCTAACCAAGCAAATAGCCACCGAACACACACAAAATGGAATCCGTTGGGCCGGACCTGCGCAAATTTCACATTACTTCACAAAAGCTTGCGAAAGTCACATGTCTACACTGCAAAGGAAGCTGACGAAATTCCGATTCAGCCACCCCAGCCACCCTTACTACCATGACATGAGGCTGATCTCTGTTCTATATATACACAATCAAAGATTTGAGTATTGTTGGCTTTGATCCTTTAACTCAACCATTAACCATCATTGATAGGTATGACCCCTGCAAAAAAACCAAGTATACCTTCTGATGTGGCTTGTTGTTCCAAATTGTGACGATGAAGCTGTTGCCTCCAGCTCATCCATCCTGCAGCAAGATTCCGATCAGTGTCATGCCACAGCTGGAAACGCCATGGAAAGCACCAGCAGAAGCACTAAGCGCAACGAAGCATCATTGCAATTTCAAGCAGCAGCTGTTACCATGCCGTTGATTGCTATTCTGGAGTTACTGCAGTTACATTTGAATGCTCAAACTTCAAAAAATCAGGTTGAAAACGTCCGCCCGGCGCAATGTCACATGCTATTTTTTCAGCACCTTTTGCTGATCTCGGGGATTAGGCAACCGCCGGAGTCACATCAGATTCAGAGCAGAAATGCTAGGTGATCTTTTCAGATCTTATCATCATCTAAAATCGATAAATAGATATCTGGGGTCGGCGCTTTGGGCCCAAACCAGGGCAAGCGGCTTATGCCGTCATTGCAAACTCAGTCCAAATATGTCCAAATGCTGAATGCCTCCACTGCCTGTCCTGCCAATGTGTGTGTGTGTGCATGTGCGCGCATCCATGAGATAATTTTTGATAGCCTTGTGAGATTCTTTGGATTTTGGCTTTACAACTGATAATGACGTCGTTATGTTTCAAACGCCAACATGTCCGTGCTAAATCTCTCTCTTGCCACATTGCATCCAACAAAACATCCCTTCACAGTCAATCTGTTTCCAAACAATGCCATACTATGTTACTGAATTAAAGTCCAAGTACTATTTCACATTAATTCACTTCTCTGATGTGGGCAAAAAGCATGCGCAAAGTTGTCGATAGATGTTTCAATGCGGGCAGGTACACACACAATGCAACGAACGCGTAGCCATCATATTTCCATGGTCACCTGCCTTTCATAACACCATTGTACAAGCATAATCTTCCCATTGAGCTATGTACTGCCATGTGATGAAAAGGAGGTAGCACGTGTTTGCAATGGTTTCATATGTGCATACCTCCGAAAAATATATCAAAACAAGATCAATAAATATAATATACTCAAATAAATCAATACTTACGACATAAATAAATAAATACATATAAATAAATGAGTATATATACATATACAATCATATACTGTATATACATATATATCAAAAAAATCTCAACACTTCCGAGCACTGAATCTGCTGTACGCGACCGGTCGCGCGTGAAAATGGAGTCACGCCCGAAGAACTGCCGTGAACGGCTTTGATGCGAAGGATCTTCTCCTCGGGGCAGCGCAAAGGGCAGCGCGATGCTGGGCCACGCTGGGCTTTCCAAAGGTTCCCTTACATCTTGAAGCTCAAAAAGGACAACTGCGATACATCCGGTAGTCTGACTCCACCATATAGATAGATAGGTATATAGATAGGTAAAGATAGATATAGATATAGATATAGATATAGATATAGATATAGATATAGATATAGATGTAGATATAGATATAGATATAGATATAGATAGATGAGCTTGTCCTTTTTATCCATCACATCCATCACGCCATGTCGTTCATACCTTTGACATCCTTTAACCCCGCCTTCTGAGTGATGTGATGAGGCCAGGGAACGAATCAAGGTGTTACATCAAATCTGCAAATGGACCATGACCAAGTGAACTAGAATGAAAACATATGTCCATCATCCAAATGGAATATCTTTCACTCTGCGAAACCAGACAGAACTGGCTATTCACCACCAAACTACCCCTTGCTTAGGGCACTCCTAGTAGCTCCCGGCTCCTCCTTCAAAAGGTCTAGGCAGGATACTTTTTTTGCCAGGGATTCCCGCGGTTTGCCCGAGGCAGGATACTTCTAGCTCCAAATCGCTACCCGCCATCCACCAGCGATCACTATTCAGTCACTTATTCCAAAATGGAGACTATTCAGTCCAAGATCATCACTCTCTCCCTCTCTCCATCGCCAAGATCATCACTATTCATCACTGATGTCATCACTATTCATTTCACCTTCACCCACCAACCCAGCCGAAGCCAAGCGTCTGCCTGTGCCGTTCCCAAGAACTTGAGCCCGCCATGGTGAGACGCAGCTGCGACTTGGATCAACCAACTGATTTTTTGCGGCGGAAAAATGTGGCCATGACCCAAGATGGATATCATGACATAGCCATGCTACATAACCAATCACAACCATGCTAGCCATGCTACAAAACCATGCTACGGTGCTCCTGCTGACCATGTAACCATTTGTCGGTTTGAAAATCCCTTGATGGTTAACAACTGCGTATGGAGAAGAAACACGCTCTACCATGTCGCGGCAAACTTGGAAAAGATTCGCTGCTTGGTGCCTTCTTGGCTGACCGGCCACCGTCATCCTAAAGGACCACAGTTGAAAACGGGATGCCAGCCATGTCAAGGAACTGCTCAGTGTGCGTTGAGCATAAGCTGCCTCTCTCCAAAATTGATCCTTAGATCACTGGGTCGAGAGTACAAGGAGTACACGTTCACTACAAGTGTCATCAGGTATCTGAATCTTATATCATCTTATTTTTGTAGGCAGCTTTCTTTCCACAGTTGGAATCTAGATGAATCTAGGAGATACTCTGCTATTATTTTCTTTCGGGAGCCAATTGAATCTCCAACTCTGAGCAGCCCCGGGTTGCACGGCCACCTCACCCAAACATACCCCCACGGCCTGATTGTGACTTCATAGGCAGTGGTTATTTTTTGCCGGGGCGTCCAACGGCTTGCCCTCCAATCCCTCCATAGATTGTGGTTCATGGAGCTCGGGCAGATAGCAGAAATGTGATGAACAATTCTTGGCCCCTGCAACCATCAAGGAACTAAAGCGCTTTTTATCGCCCATGGAAGCCCCATCTGCATCCGCCCCCTCACACAATGCTGAGATTTGCAGCCGTATGAATTCCAAGAATCATCCAGCCCTTGTTTGCTTCATCATCATCCATCGGCTTGTTGATCATCTTGCGGATGTCCACGCAGCCGTAGTAGCCTAGTGCGGCAAGCGATCAATTTTACAAGGCCAGGCCATCCGAGGCCCTGGAAAAGGATAGCCATGGATAGCCTAGGGATGCCAAGGGCCTTGGCAACCCCCGCGAAGTGTGGACCTAGTTCCTGATGCTTGGTGGCGGCAATGGGGCTCCAGCCGCATGAGGTTGCTGCAAGTGCATCAACACACTGCGTGAGGGCGCGAGGGTCTTAAGATGCCAGAAGCCCCCACCTAGACACACCACACCAAGGCCCTCAATCTTAGGAGAGTTGCCAACTTTGTTGTAGCGAAGGTCCAGGTACACCAGGTTCTTGCCCTTTTCAGACACGAAATGCTTGCCTGGCCAAACAAAGGACATCAAAGCATCTGACTCCTGTGTAGGCAACATGTATCTCTGTGTGGCTCATGCCCCATCTTAAATAGAAAAAAACCAACCAATCATATAACTATACTCATGAAAAAAAAACAGTGGTGCTAATCACAACTAATTTTCAACTTATCAGTAAACCAATCATGACTGAATCAGAACTACGTAATACTATCATCAAAAAACATCTCAAAAACTTGCTGCTGAATTCCATGGTGCTCAAAGCAGTCGCACCCTTTGGCATGATCGAGTTCTGCGCCAAGCCCAACCTCGAGAAATGGTCAGCATCAGAGCGGCTTGAGGCCGTTGAGGAAGGCATAGCATCAGAGCATAGGATTCCGTATGATGGTTGCCGTTAGTTACTATGACCTCCTTTCACCTATTTCATTCTCCCCGGTTAACTGCGGCCTATTAATGACTAGTAATTCATTAAATACTTGTGTGTATGGCTAACTAATCAACTATTGATGAACATCATCAACTGTTCTTAAGACCGACAATCATATTATCAACAAGCCAGCAATAACCGTTCTTAGGGTTGCCAACCTTGCGACCCATGGGTAGCGAACGAGCATCACTTGGCTGCTCTTAAACCTATCTTAACATTCTCATCTATTGTTTCAGCACTACTAGCCATTACTGTTCATCACAAACACCAAACCAACCATTGCTATCTCTCCATTGCCATCCCTTCTATCTCTCCTCTCTGCCAAGGCGAGGGAACAACAACAACTCCACCAACAACCACTGGAACAACTTCACCAAGGAGCTTCTCCAATGTCTTGTTGGCTTGAAGGCCCTTGAGGAGCTCTTCCGCTGCCGCCACGCCCAAGCTGTTACCGTTCAGCTCCAAGAATTTCAGCTTGGTGTTGGTGGCCAGCCTTGAGCTGCGATGGTATCCACACCAGGGTCCCCATGGAGGTATACCCCTCAATTATCCTTTTAAATCCTATGGATAGCTATGGATAGCTATGGATATAGCCATGGATAGCTATGGCAGCTATGGGTAGCTATGGTATCTTGGACTTGTAGCAAGGAAACCCACCAAGGACTAAGTCTGCAAGTGCACCATTGATACCTGTAGCCAGGACATAGCATTAACTGCTGAAGGCACCCACTCCCCCCATGGCGCCAAGGCATAGGTAAACCATGAGCCGTTGCGATCAAGGCCATGGCACATCTTCACAACACTGCTGCAAACCGCATCTTCCAGGCGATTGTAGCTGAAAGAAACGTGCTCCAGCCTGGCAGCTGCAACTGCAAACTTTCAGTGTGTCAGTTGAAATGGTTCAATGCTGACGCTTTAAGCGATGCTTTCTATATCTTTCTATGATTTCTATGAAGCAAACTTTCTTGGAGCCAAGTCGCGAAGGATGGTTTGCCAACGGACCGGCGCAAAGGTGTCCCACACCTGACACACCAGGGAAATTTATGAACAATTCCAACATCTTGACCATAGCCAACTGATGAACTACCTCTCAGCTTGCATTCACAGGAATGGATCACATTTGACAGTCAATTGAAATATCTGATGATCAATGATGACATGTTCTGACCCTTGTAGTTGAATAGATGGACCCTGATAATGGATCATGATGGACCAACAAATGGAGATATTTCAACTGCACAGTCCTTCCAAGACAGGGGCCAGGCTGACCTGCGTTGTGAAGACGGCAGGCAGCCAGGCACAAGGACTTCAGAGACTTGTTCTTGGCCAGGCCTGGCACGGTGCCGTGGTAGAAATTCATCGCTTTGTTCATTTTAGCTCCAAGTTGTTCATCTTACTTCATGATGAACTTTCAATTTTCATTCATACAGTTCATCTAGTCTTCATCTCAGTTCTGCTTCAATCGTTCAAATCGATCTTGCCTCGTTTTCTTTGGCGGAGAATTTCCTTTGGTGGGGCCTACCCACCTCGCTCCCTGAACCGCAAAAAAAGTACAGTACAAGCCCCAGCTTCAGATCACTTTTGCGCACAGATGCGGTTGCTGCCATAGAAATGGCAGTCAAAAAAACCTTTGGCAAAAATGGATCATACTTGGATTGGATAATCTGGATATAGTCTGTATAGGTGGATCATTTAATGTGCTCCAATTTCGGCCGCCCAAAAAGCAGCATTCAATAAGCAAAGAATGGCCATCAATCATGGTACAGAACCCTAGAAACGCTATCCAAAAATCGCCATCTACAGTACCACTTGATGTTCTTTCAGGTATATCCGACTGGTTTTGCCGATTCAGCATCAAAAACGATTCACTGCTAACCACTACTTCACCACTACAGTAAATATCAAGCACGCTTACGTGTTGCACCACTCACCAGCAATAACCATCATTGTTTATCATCAGCAATCATTCTGTTGATTGTGTCTCACCATGATTAAAAAATGATATCCGTAGCACCCCTTGCCCTGCCGAACATCAACTACCATCAGTTGTCAGTATCCATCAGTTGTGGACCATCATGACCTACCATTCACATTCATTTGGCATCACCAGCACTCAGCCATTGCATTCCCTGCACAATGTTGCTAAGCATGATCATTGCAGATTAGTACCATCCACCACTAGGCTTTATGAAGCCTGAACTTGAGTACCATTTACCATTCAAAAAACCCTCCTTAACCAATAACCACTATTTTTCCCGCCATCAGCTGTAAGCTGTCCGGGCCCACGCCCAAGGACAAGAAACATAAAGAAGGCCTATGTAGCATCATGAGAAAGGGAGAGGTGAAACAGGAACCATGGAATATCGAGTAAAAAATAAAATCAGTAGTTGATTTAACAAACATATCATATCATGTTGTCCATATCATGTAAACTGTAAATATATATATATATATAATTCTAACTAAATAAGCAAACAAATAGAGGATATTAATAAACAAATAAATCTATACTATAAACTAATTAGCAAATAAAAAAAGCAAATAAACCAGTACCAATAAGCAAATATAATATACATATTATATATATATTATATGTGTGCGTGTGTGTATGTATGCATGTATATTTCCAAACCACCAAATACATCCAAATACCACCTTGGCTCACCACACATCGGACACCCACGCCTGTGGTGAAGCTGCCCTCCACGCCCTGAGGATCTGCCATGTTGGAGCTGAGCACCAGCATCTCCTTGGAACGAGATGCTGAAGCGATGGGGCCCCGGGGTTTGCCCGGGCCCCGTGGACCCCGTCCCTAAGCAATGGTTAAAACGTGGTGGATGGTGGTGATGGTCATGTTGTGGTGATGATGTTGGTGAATGGTTCGGTTAGTGCTGATGGTTCAGGATGATGGCTCATGATGAGGGCGAGTGATGAAGGTGGATGATGGTGAATGATGGTGAGGAATGACAATTATTGAGGATGGTTGTTGGCTAACACTGATCGGCAACGATGGTCAATGATGGCTTCACCATGAGTACTGTACTATTAGTCAGTGTTGGTGATTCAATGGCTAACATAATAGAGTTGTGGATCAATGATGGTTAACGACAGTCATTGATGACAATGGGTCAATGGATGAAAATGGTTTACAGGGTGAAAATGAGTATATAGACATGCTTAAAGCCATGATCATTCCTGCAATGGAAATGATGGTTAATAAGGTTTGCAACGGTCAATTCTGATTGACACTGGCCCCATGGCAAATAATGATCAAGATCGGCTCTCCATCTCTTGACTTACAAAAACAAAAATGGCATAGGTTAACAATGATTACTCCTGACTGATGGTCAAGTCATGGTTTCTGATACCGTGACTCGTTTATCCACTAGTTTGGCAATAATCATATAACTGGCTAAAACTGCTTGATTATGCATGATTAACACGTGTCTGAACCAATGCCAATGATAAGGAGCTTATGCCCAAATTACCGCAAGCCATTGCCGCACACCAACCATCACTAACCCCTTATCTCAGAACCTGTCCAGCTACTGTGTTGACACCTGACACTCAGGGGCACGGACGACAGCTTGAGCCAAGTCGCCAGGGTGGGAGCATTTTGCAGCAGTTCGCCCATGTGCTGAAAGCCCTTGGTTCTCAGTCCGGTTCGTGGCATCAACAAGCCTCAGCCACGGGCTACAAAACTCAGACTGCCAAGGGAGCAAAACTGAGATGCAGCCTGCCGTCAAAGGCTACCGTTAAGACAGGTCGGTCATTGCGAAAACGACATGGAAGAAATGTGGCTGGAGGCATGGGCAAGCCCAATACCAGGCCCATGTATACCCTGATGAATGCCAAACACAAGAAAACATCAAGACACCAAACCAGGCGAGCCGCGCATCACCAATTACTATAGCTGCTCTTAGCTGCGTGCAGCTGGAATGACAGAATGACCTGGTGTGCGACTGCGCTTCGGACACAGATTACGCTGGGCAACGCTTCAAGGTGTTGGAGTTCTTCAGGCCATTCTTCAGGCTCTCAGCACCTGCAGCTGCAACGTGTGTCAGCATCTGTGACCGTCTGCCTCCTGAATTCTGATCAAAAGGCGTTGTTGTGGAGCAGTAAACATTTCAAACAGCACCGCTGGCCATGACTATGACCTTCTTGCTTCAGGGTTGGGTGCGTCTTTGCGGGCCAGCTTGTGGGCGTGACTTTCTTGCTTTCCATTGCATTGACTTAGAAGGCTGATTTCCATTTCAGCAACAAACTTTATATATCTTAATGTGACCTGCACAATTCAAACAACTGCGCAGCCCAAAATTCCGGCCTTCGTCTCCGACATGGTTGTCTGAAAGGTTGAGCTCCTCAAACCTCAGGGCGTGCTGGTGAGATGGTGGGCTTGCAAGCAAGCCAACAGCAATACTCACAAGCACATGTCCTTGCCACTACTCCAGGAGGAGTCCAAGTCTTTTACTGCACAAGCTGATGATACAAATCAGCTATCATCAGCTATCTTTTACTACAAGGCTGATGCCTTTTGATAACTCTTGACTTGATCCTACCATATCCTATGCCAAATGAATCACCATACCTATTCCCTCTCTCTCTCTCTCAGGCGGACCGGTCAAACCCCCGTCTCGGCGAGACGCCCCATTGGGGCTGAACAAATCTATACTGCGATTACCTATCTGAGACTTATCCGATACTTATCCGATACCTAGATATATTTATATAAATATATATGTACATATACATATATATATCTATATATCTGTGTGTGTGATACCTTTGCGATACCTATCTGATACCTACCTTTCTCAATGATCAAATCTCAACTTCATCCTGTCTTCATCCTATCGCCAAGGCACTGAGGCTCCTTGAGGCGCTCCTGCAGCTTCTCAAAGATGCTGCGGATGGCCTGAGGCCTTGGTCGCACTGGACAGCTCTTGGGGTGTCGTTCTGCTCTGCTTGATGTGGGTGGAGGTTGTTGGGGATAGTTGGTGTTGATGTTGTTGATGTTGATGTATGTCATATGTAGATGCTTGGTGTTGATGTTGATCTGACTGGTTGTTGCTGGTGATTGATCAAACCTAAGAATATGAGATGGTTTCTAGTAGCAGTGTACGCAAGCGTTTGGAATTAGAATTGAGTTTCCTGAAGGATGTTACCCAGCTGCTGATTGTTCAATCCGCGCTAGTTGCAATGCCGAACATGTCGGATCAATTGTGATGAACCCTCCCCATGCGAGTCAACTTCCATACTGCATCTGTGAGATGGAAGGGGGCTGCATGGGGCTGCCGCGAGGGAACAGCATCGCATTCCCAATAGTATCAGGTTGGCTGCTCAGCTGCTCCTATCTTTATCTGCAGGGATTCCTGAAATTTGCCCAGTGCATAGTGGCAGGGTCATCAAACATGATCAGCAACAAACCAATGCGCCATGGGTCTCGAACCTTGGACGAGCCCTAGCCGTTGAAGCGGTCGCAGGCGCTAAGATCTGGGCCCATACTTCTGGGAGCATTGGTGAATGGACACCTGAAACGAAGGCAAGGGGGTCACTATTCATCCAGGGACCCAAGGCAATGCCTGGCAACTGAAAATGCAATGGCCTGGGGGTTATCGAGCTTCTGCAGATTCAGCAAGGGGTAGCCCAGGTCCAGAACCTGCAAGGTGCCAGTGCGAAAAGTGGATTCAGTGAATGGGTGCCGCACTGAATCGGTTTCTGCTCGTTGAAATTCCATGTTTTTCAATGGAACATGGTGGAGCACGAGTCTTTTTGCAGGTGATGAAGGGGCTGTTGGAAGATATCTGTGAAATATCCATACCCTGCACCTCGCGGGTTCCAGCGCTGGTGGGGAGACTCACAGGCATCACCACATCAGTAGAGGCCATCCTGAGTCCATCAGAAAACTCCAGCCGCATTTCACCACAGATATTAGTGACTTGGAGTGAGAAACGCTGAGCCCATCTGAACCCCCAAACTTCATTATCGCTGGATCCTTACCAACGTCCGTTTTGACCACCAACATGCACAAAGCGCCAAGCTACTTTGTAAAAAGCGTTGGCTGTTAAGCTGGTGCTGAGCACACTCGCAACTGCAACTTTGCTGAGAAGAGCCAAAACTGCAGACATGCAAAGGCCAAAAACGCGGATCCTAAGTGACTTCCATCAGAAGCACATCTTTAGCTCATCACATCGACCTAGTTTGTCGCTGGGTGCTTCAGTGCAGCAAAGCTTCGTTGAAAGCCCCTATGAGCCAACTGGTACCCAAACAGTACCTCCATGTCAAGCCACAACCCCTCGAAAGGATCCATATCTATCCGGAACAGGTCTGCAAAACCACTCCATGGTTCTGAGATGTCGGAAATGGAGCTACCATTCAGGGTACAAATCACTCCATGTTTGATTCGTTGATCCATTTCGGATATAAACGACTCTCCAAAGGGCTGCTTGTCCTATGTTTCCCCAGACAGCATGAGCAATATGCCAAGATCTACAAGTTTTTGACTGCGCCCAGCACAAATGGACCTTCGGCGACGCCATCAAATACAAGAAGTTCCATCGATATTTCTTTAAACAAAACATGGCTAGACATTGAGAGTGTCTAGATATAGGTGGCTGATGGCTCATGGTGGCGGCTTGCAGGGGTCGCCCACGGCGATCTTGCCTCGGCGTCTGGGCTTGGGCCTGGCTCGATGGAAAAGAAACCACTGCTTTGGAGAGAATGGAAAAATGTGTGAATAAATTTCGGGGGTAAATATGATGTTCATGATATTTACTGACAAAATGTGATAAATTGTTATGTATTGTGGAAATAAATATCATGATATTTCCTCAAAATATGATACTCACTCACAATAAACCACATGTATACTATATGGTGAGTAAATATCATGCCGAATCCCTATACTCAAGTATAGAATAAGATGTGGGATTCACCATGGATAGTGAGTAAATACCATGCCGTATATTCAAGAGGCGATGGAGGGAGAGAGGGAGAGGGAAAAATGTATTAAAGATATACACACGTATGTACATGTGTCTTGGGCGAAACATATATCGTTGTGAATGGCGTATGTATATAGAATTTTAAATACCTATATGGAAATACATTCTCTGAAATTCTCATGTGACCATCTGAATACGGGTGAATGAACAACAAAACTATTTATGAAGCCGCGTGCAACCATGATTGCATAACCATAATATAGCCTGTCGTGCAAATTACCATTAAATGGCTTAGCCATGAATTACCATTATTTACCATTGCCATTAATTAGCTTCGTCCATTGACTAGTTGGACATGTAATACCATTAATAAATTGCTTTCCATGTATTACCATTAATAAATGGCTTTCCATGTATGTCCATTAATAAATGGTAAGTTGGACATTTCCATTACCATTATACATGCCCAACTTCGTTCCATCGTGGCCTTCCTCAGCACCGAGCCGCTGCCTGAAGGGACAACATCTCACGCTGAACTTCGCTGAGCTTTGACCTGTCGCCATGATGCCATGGGATGCCCCAGATCTTAAGGGATCTCAAGGGATCTCAAGGGTAGGGTCGTTGAGGGATGTTGAGGGTTGGCTGTTGACGCCTCAACTAGTGCAGTGCCAAACTCCACTACGCATCAGTAAGCCATGGTGATATTTCATCATCTTCCTGGGACATTTCCTGGTTTCTGACCCTTGGATTGACACTGGCTCACCGACATTGCTGAATCCAGTTCCTGTCCCAATCTTGGCTGGAATGTCACAACAGCCCGGAGCACCGTACGCCAACTTATTGCTTAGAGAGTCAAAACTGACAAGATCGCTCAAACCCATAAACATCCATAAACCGCCTGGCATCTTGCAGTTCTTTCGAACGGTCTGATTCCTCCTGGGCAAAGCGTGGCAATGGCATATCCTTTCAACGGACTTCAGGGTTGACCTGGTGCTGCGAATTAACAAGTTTTATTTGATGATAAACTCAACAACTCCGAAAAAAAGTCTCTTACTCCCAAGCTCTGGATGTGCCAATGAGCTACAGAACGCTGTTGCAGGTTTTTGTGAGATAGCCGTGATATCAGTTGCTATGCATGGCCAGCCTTCTGCAGGCGTTCAAGCTCTTTGTTTGCCCTCGCCTTAGCCAATGACGGGCTGGCCAAAGAAGGGCTGGACAGTTCCTAAAGGCCTTTTGCTGCTGATGCTCAGAACGTAATTAGCACACTAATGCAAGAGTGATGAGGACTGCTAATATTGCATACAGTAACTCATCCGTCGTCCTAACTCTAGAAAACGAACTGCACAAAAAACACACACATGGGCAGGGCTAACAACAAAAGTCAACTTGTGCCATCCCACTGCGCGGGTGAAAATCTTTATTGCTGTGATGGAAATCCCATGGAAATGCCAATTCCCTGGCAGCAGCTTCACCCGGCCATACCTCAACAAGTACCACGAGCAGGATAGAATTGAACCAAATAAAATGATATGGCTGATGCCCATTGATAATCATCTTTCCATTTTGTCTATTATGCTGACATGCAATCTCAATCTGGCGCATGTCATCACAACTTCAAACATTGGTCGAAACCACCTGCATGCTGTATCAATGCAATAACGATTGAAGGCTGCACCATACCAGGCACACGCAAAAACATAGCTACAGTACACGCGATACATGATGATACATGATGATGCATGCATATAGGCAAATGTACATGCACATCATGCCAGCAATGACTTGGCACCCCTGACAAGGTCGTTTTCAGTTCCCTCCAGCTCCTGGAAACGAAGCCAATCGTGGGCGCAAAAGTATGCGATGTCCGAAAAAGGAGGATTTTGTTGTGGACATTGACCACATTCAACTTTTATATACTCAAAAAAATCTTGTTTTGAGTTGGAGATTGGTGACCATAAACCATTGCATCGGGGCTGCAATTATCATATTTCCTTCGAATAACCTCCAAGAAGTATAGCTGGTTTGAGAGAATTATGTCTAGCAAACATCCCGGACAACACTGTCACCAGCGCAATGCAGGGAATCTACTTGCTGCCGTGGTTATTCATCCTGGTACCTGCCAGGTATTGGTTGGTTTCCCTCACAACTTGGGATGCTTGGGGGTACCCTATAGCCATACCCATGGCCCAGTGGTGTGGCTGAAGCACCCTCCTCCGGAGTTAGCACATGTGGCAGTCGCTACAGTTGCTTTTGGTTGGCTGCAGTTCTAGGATGGGATTCCGGCATTCCCAAACACTCTCGCCAATTGGCCGATCATGCAGGCACCATACATAACTCCAACATAACCAACACAATTGTCCCAGGTTATAGGCGACGTAAATCTTTTGGATCTTTTGGACATCAGGAAAAAAAGGTTCTGGTTGGCATGTCCAACTACTGCAGTTGATAACTCCCATTAGGTTTTTTTTCGATCATCATTTGGTCGCTGCCACAGTGGAGGATTATTGGCTCCTAAGACTAGAACGGTTGATGGTAGATCCATAGAAGTGAAGCACTGGCAAATTTTGTTCTCGCGGCATCATTGTTAACAGCTGGACCTCCCATCATTCATGGCTGATGATGATGATGATGATCAACGCAGGTTGGTGTGGATGTTCATATGATGTTGACACATGGGCTATCCTTGATCTGATATTCGAATACGTTTGATTAATATTTCAATACGGTCTCCCAGGAAAGCCTGGGAAGCTTCAAACGACGTTCCCCAAAAATTAAGGGATATGACCGACAGCCGGTTCCCCATGAAGTCTAACAAAGGATATTCCCCAGCAATAGATCTATGATATTATTAAGTTCGTTATTACTAAAACTTCAGGGATGCTAAAGTCTTACTGCCTTGCAGTTCATGGAATCCTGAGCTTATTCTTGGGTATACATTTCATTGTTGAGAATACCGTGGGTTAGTCTATGAAGTTGTTCAATCTTTTCCTGGGGTGTCCAGGAAGCAGCGCTATCCATCACAACTTCCAATAAAACAGGAAATCAATCGCACAGTAATATTCACACATTAAAACGATGATAAGTAAGATCAGGTCTTACAATTCTTGCACAATTACCAATTCGTATCATCAACCTCTCACAACCTATATATAACCATCACCGTATCTTGAACAACTACAAGCATTCTGACTCTTTCCTGAAATATCAAATCAATAACCAAGGTCAATACTTAATTCCACTAACAGTCACAAATCATACACTCACAAATTGAAAGTTGAGTATCAATTGATTAGTTTCCAAGTTATACTTGTTTACTAGTTATATCTAGTTATTCATACCGGTTGATTATGATCAAGGTCAATTAACCTTCAATAACACCTGCAGTATCCCTTCCACAGAGCCGGACCTCTGCCAGCTCTTTGGCCCTGGCTGAAGCCTCACGTTGTGTTGCGGCAGTGGGGAATCGAAATCAACAAAATATGATAGGCTAATAGCAAACAAACATAAATCAACCAGGAGCCGACTGGTTCTTCATATTAGGCCTATCCAGAAAATTACCATCATCATAGGCTGATCCAGAAAATTACTATCATCACCCCCCCCACAAAAAAAAAAAAAAAACGTTCCCCCCAAAAAAATGAGGAATTTCATCATAGCATCCAATGATAACCTATAAACTGGGCCAAACTGTAATTAGAGTCAACAACATTTCTTGTCCATCTCCTTTTTCAGGAGTTCACAAGTATCACATCTTTCTCCACCGGTGTGTTAATATTGCAAAGCCCGGCCAAAGGATGGTTACACAAACGACTCTGTTTACGAACTGTTTACCAGGGTGCGCTTCTGGTGGCACAAATCTAAGCACTAAACAAAACGCATGGCATCACATGGTTCATGCAGCCACCACATTGCCATGTGAAATCCATCAGGTTTGCGAACCTCAAACTCTTCATGGTCAGCATGTGTCTGCAAACACGGACATCACACTACCCACATCATGCGGCCAAAACGTTGAGCGGAACATGATCGCAAAACAAAAATGCACATAAAATGACAATACGGAATTGTCCCTAAATGATGTACCTCCATAGATGGCTGGATTTCTTCTCAAAGTTCAGGGATCTTGCCCATCAAATATATCAAATGATGCTCCTAAATGAATCTAAATGATGCACCTTCCATCCTTCCAAGTGATATGTGATCTTCTTTGGGAATGGTTCCCTGCTTCTAGCTCCGATCCCGTGGACCTACCAGCATGGCGTCCGCAGCTGGGCCCCAGGCTGTTTGAAGGGCTGCAGTGCGGTCCTGAGCGCCCCACCATTGCGCACCCACCATTTCGAATCCAACGAGTGGCCCACCGGTGATAGGTTGGTGGGAATCACTAGCAGTGACTCACTAGCGGTAATCATTGGTGATTACCCAACAGTGACTCTAGTAGTCGGGATGGCTGGTGATGGCTGGTGATGGCTGGTGATGGCTGGTGATGGCTGGCGACTACGCACCAGAGACTATAGTGGCCTTTTATTTGATGGCAAACCACTAGCCATCACCAGCCATTTGGAGCAACTGATGGTTTGACAGCTGGATCTCAGTAGCTAATATCTCTCTCTCTCTCTCTCCACCGCCTTCAGAGCAGACCTGCCTCAGCCTAAATTAGCGAATATGAGATGATATGAGTATAGAATAGTCGTATTAAATCAGCTAAACATGACTATAGAATAGTATGATTAGCCACATAAACCTGTATAATATGAGTATAGACTATAGATTTCTCATGCCCCCTGAATTTCCAAGGCTGGCATCACAAACTCCACACTGTCCAACCCACACAACCGTTGCCCCTCCTCCAGGGATTTCCGACGGGCGCTGCGAGTCTGCTCCTCAAGGTCCAGCTACCAGGCGCGTTCCAAGGGAAAACAGTTCTCGAATTTGTTTTTCAGCGATGAAAATCAACTGGATTTACCAGGCTAACTGGATTTACCAGCTCAGCTGAAAGTTACTTGACTGGATTTACCAGCTGAAAAACGTTATGAAGGCTGGTAAAACAAATGGATTTGCCATGAAATGATTTACCAGACTGTTCTCCAGCTGGATGTACCAGTTTAACTGGACTTACCAGCTGAAAGTTGTTTTACTGGACTTGCCAGCCATGAAAGTGTGAAACATCACATTTGTGTGGGAAAAATCTGAAACAACTGATGTATCCACTGTATCCACTTGCTACCAAACCAATCTGTGTAACCATACACATGGTTTTAATGGTTCACCCAAGTCAAGATGGGTTTCATGTGGTTTCATGTGATTTCATCCAAGTAGAGATCGGTTTCATGCGGTTTTGGTCATGATGTCCCAGGAAGCCAGTTGAACCAGCCGCTCCAGACCAAAGCATTTACTGCATCACTCTGGCACAGGTCGAGTAAATCTATGGTGGTCCATGGTCCCAGAACAAGTCCGAATCAAAATGGAAAGTTCATACTCAGGTGCTTGGAAATCATTGGGCATGTCCTTCTACGCCATGTCAGCTGCTGTGTTACCTCTCAGCCTTTCTGCATAAGCTTCATGATCTTCATGTATAGAAGGGGCACCCAATCCTATTGAATAAGTTCGCTACGTAATCTGCCCCCATGCAAAACCACAAGCATCACAGCCTGGTTGCTAGGCTTCCCGACCAGTTCTGCACACGACTTCTGATACTCCTCAGCCTGCGTCTTCAACTCCGCCAACTCGTTCTGCTTCACTGCCACCTGGGGGAAATCGTCAAAAAAATGAACCGTACGTGGCATCTCATCATGGTGCTTAAATAGCACGGCAGAATATGGCAAACATGAACACACTAATCATGTGCTTGTGCAACGCTTAGCAGCAAGCGCTTAAACAAATTATGGTAATGTCAATTCAAAGAACTCATTTAGCTGCACGTTGGTAGCATCACACGAATGAAACACCACAAGGCAGTGAGAGCTTCAGGTCCGCGCATCTGTTTCCAAATCCTCGGTGCTCTTCTGAAGCTTCTGTCTGGCCTTGTGCGACGCGTTTGAAAACTGCAATAGGGTTGAGCTGCCAACAAGCGATTATCAAGGAAAAAAACTGCCTACTGGAGAACGAACTCAAGACTTACAATTCACTTGTTTTGTGCAAAGGGAATTCGTGATGAAATTACTGAGCACTGATGGTCCCATGCATGTGCGTTGGCATGGCAAGGACATGCGTCTGTCCTGGCGGTACTCAAGCCGCGTGCAACAAAGACAAGCGCTGGGCCGCTTCTTGCCAAGAATAATCCCAAATAAACCTGATAATTTCGAATGGTATGAAAAATTGCTCAAAACTGTGAAGGTGAGTAGGTGAAGTAGTCACAAGTTGAGAACCCTGCCTCGGCTGCCTTAGCTTCTTCGAATTCAAGCTCCTCCATGCCACTCCAAAAGGGCGACAAGATTGAATTTTTGGTGAGCTGATCGTAGCTGATCGCTAGGGCTCTGTGAATTCATCCCCAAATCTCCTTCAACAGCTGGCCTGCTTGATTTTCAGCTTCGTCCTTGGTACACATGGAATCCATGGTCATGGCCAAGCCCACGCGAAGGGTCCCATACTTCCCCTTGCACCCTTCTGCAGCGCCGCGCAGCACCTTTTCATGTAACACACCCAGATTCTCAGTACACCAATGGTGTACGAGACCCTCCATGGGTTCTTTCTCCGGGATTTTTGCGCACTAAACAAGCACCAAAGAAACAGCTCAGCCCTCACCACTAGGCTCACTTATCTGAGTCTCTTCTAACGAGACACCCGCAAGCGTAAAAGCATGTAAAACCACGAGGAGTCACACCAGTTTATATAAACGTGCCGAATTCATCCCTCAAACGGCTTCATTCTGTTTATGGTGCCAATATTGCCCTTCTTGCAGTAGCAAGATGACCGTTTCCTGGGCGGATGACTCAGTGACATGATTCTCATGATTCTGATGGTTGATTCCTTTGGAATGGACTGTGCTTTTCTGCTTCCTCGATGCTAATGCTGACCATTCGCTTCACCCATGGTTTCAAATGAAGCATTTTCTGATCTGCGGTGAAACGTCGCAAACTGATCACTGCAGGGTTCTCGGCTTGCAAAACGAAATGCCGGAACCTAGGCCTCCTTTAGGCCTCCTTTAGGCCTCCTTTTTTCACGTGCAAAGAATCGACAAGAGAAGCAAGAACCTCGTCTTGATGAGAGTCCCAATTTTCACCATCTTCAGCCTAACCTTCAGCAGATTTGGAAAAGTATAATATACAACTTGCATCTATTCAAAAAATCAAAGACGGTTGCATGCAAGGGATCTGCAACTCTGCAATTGGAACAGCATTCATCTCATTCATCTCATTATGATCACTAATCAGTTGCTATTCTTTGATCGTCCTGGTCAGGGGCTGGCGGTACTGTCATCCGGCTCAGCTGGATCACTTGGAAGTCCAGTAGTGCTCAACTTCAAGACGTCCCACTGCCTGGGCTAATACTTACTGTCAATCATGGTGAAACAACTTTTAATCATGGTTGAAACATCTTAATATCTAAGAGCTGTTCGTCATGGTCCCTGGGTCATCTGGTTCTACTACGGACAATGGGTGTTGGTCATCTTGTGGTTGTTCATTTTGTTTCCGATGACAATTTGAATGCATGTACCGCTCTGCTGCTCATCCTCGAAATATCTGGCAACGGTGCCACTGCCCAATGAAATGTCTTTTCATGTCTCTTGATCAGTTACGCTTCTGAAATAAAAACCATGCATAGATCGGGCGACTATGCCGCGTGCCATCTGCATCCATCTGCCATCTTTCTGTTCATCTCACAGCATCGCTTCTGAAGCGATGAGGAACAACCTGAGGGAGCCTCTAGCTGTCACAACTTGCAACCGAAGAGACTCTCGAGCTCGTCGTTGTCGCTCTCCATCTTCCTTTGATGGGATCGAACAGCAGCCATGGCAACAAAAACATCGAAACCAAAATGACTACCTTCCCCGTTGGAAATCAGGGCCATGGTTCAGGGTTGCCATATCGTACCCATGTCCATCCATGTCCAGCACAGAAGCTCATTGGGGGTCGCCGGGGGTGGCCGCGGCAAGTGACCGTCATCCACTCGAATTCCCAGCCATGACGAGCACAGAGAGCTCGAAGACGGGCTTCATCCCAGGCGTCACGTTCCACCTAACGCCGCTTGAAGATGCTTGCAGGGTCTGGCGATGCCAAAACCAGTTGGATGTCCACGGATGCTTCAGCTTGAGCAGTGGTGGTTAGATGTGGTTAGGTGCCTTGAAAAATGACTAGCCATCCAATGTCTGACCAGTCCTACAAATCAAAGTCTTTACATCCAATGTTTGGCGAGGTCAACGGCATGTCCTTGACCCTGCCGGGCGGCATGAGGCTGTTCCAATGTTCCATTGGCGCGAAGCAGAGTTTGCACCCAGTTGTCCAAGAAGTTCTCTACCTGTGGACGGTGTGCTGCGCTGCCAAAGCGATTGAACATCACGTTCATAATCAACAATCCAAAAACCAGGTGGGGGAACATCCCAACAAAGATATACAAAGACTAGAGTGGTTTGGTCACTTATCGGAAATTATGGGATAATGTTCGCGAGGGGTACAGGACGTTGACCAACAGGCATATGTGTTGTTCCTTGTTGTTCCTTGATGTTCCTTGTTGTTCCTTGATGTTCCTTGTTACACGCCGCATGTGAGAACGTCTCGAGAGTCAACATGAAGCTGTGATTGGCAGCCGCCTTTTCCTTCGAGGCGTCTTCAACTGGTGCAGGCAAGACCAGGACCTGAATGGAATGAAAATGACGTCTCCGCGTCCACGAAAAAGGCGCAGCAGTATCCATGATCATCCCTGATCATCCATTATCCATAACACTATCCACAACAAACATCATATCAAAACATCACGGTTCTTCAAGTGTTATCATTGAGTATGATCCATTCTGATCCATTATGATCCATTATGATCATTAGGATCCGTTTTGATCCGTTGCCCATGCCTTGTTATCTCCGTTCTTTGGGGTGCTTTGCGGTGCCCACCTTCGATCGCCAAGGCGCCAGGACACCCCAGCGCTTGTCAGGTTTGTCCCCGCCATCGCCATCCTGGGGCAAGGGGCGAGCTCAGCTGGCGCGCACCCTAGGGCGCAAGGTCAACAAGCTCACCCTGGTAACCAGCCAACCAGCTGAAAGCCAGCAAACATCCAACTGGCAACCAAAAAAAACCAGCTAATAGTCATGATTTGAATCATGACATAACAAACAACAATAGCAAGATGGTTGTGAACTGGGCATGCAGCCAAATAATGGTTGTCTAGCTGCTGGTTCTATCAGTCATTGTGTTGGTCCTTGAGTTGGCTACTATACTATACTCTTGGATTGCTGCTAACCAGCTTCTCAATCTGGGACACTCAGGGGCCAAGCTTGCAGCACAAGAACACCCAAAGAAAAGTCTGCCTGCATGACTTCTGGGTTTTTGCCAAGCAGCGGTTGAGAATTCGAACTCGGCGTAGTCGCCTGGCACCTGAATTTCAAGAGTCCACTTCCCCAACAAAGAATCTCATATTTCATGATTACATGGACCCAAATGGATCCATTTTCGAAATGTCCAGAAAACCCCAATATGCGCACACTCACACCGCCAAAAAAAAAACGAAAAAAAAACAAAAACGCCGGTCAGTCCCTGCCTGGCAATGCTTCCAACAGCTCTTTTCTTTGCCTCCAAAGCACTCATGGGCTTGACTTGCCTGTGGCTTTGGGTGGTAAAAGGCCTCAGTGAGTTGATTTCAGCGCGTGGAATGAGATGAGGTCCAGTAAATCAGCAAAAGGTTAAGTACACCAATATAGAGATCGTAGTATGCACAGGGGCCAATCACCAGCACACAAACGCACCATTACTGAGCTCTCAAAAAAGTTGTGTCATCAATATAGGTTATACATGGGGTCATCAACAAGTTGCGGTAATTCCAACCTCTCTGAAATATGATCATTTGGGAACGAGCCATGTGGGCATTACATGTCTGCAACAGAGATTGTGCCGGGTATTGGTTGCGGTCAGGAGTGAAGCTTTTGGAAGAACCTCGATGTTTACTACAATGCCGCAAAAATTGGGAGAACCCCAGCTGACTCCACATCAGGCCCATTGATGTCCATTGTCCATTGCTTATATGGTCTCACTCCTCGACCGTCCGGAGCCGTTTCGCCGTTTCGCACTCTGCATCCCAGTGGCCACACAAATACCTGTCAACGCCAGGAACTTCTCGAAGGACTCTTGAGCTTCCTCAACGCAAAGTCTGAAAGCAAAATTGCAGAAAAATATCCAGCCCCCCTCTTCCGCCTGTCCCTATCAATATGAACACCTGTATCCATCCTATCCCCACTGGAATGGTAGTGACACTCTATATAATATTGTTTGGATCCATCACATTATACTATAAATACTTTGGATCTTTCTGGGAGATTCGTGCGCTGCTAGTGCGCTGTTCAAAACAGTGGAAATGATATGTGATTTGCATCTTGTAGAACTGGCCCCTGCAACAAGTGCGGCAGCATGTTGAACAGGTCTATAGCCTTGTCAAATGCAATTCCAGCCAGGGCACATTTTCCAGGGGATGCTTTGAAGATCAAGATGTTACCAAGGCTGCAGTTCACTCATAGTCCAACACCCTACAATTAACTAATACACACATATGATATATATATATATAAAGCAAGAAGCAATGCACATAAAATACATATTATTTGACATGAATGAATGAATACACAAATAAGTAACATAAAAACTACTTTATTAAAACAAGTAAATGAATAAACAAGTAAAATAAAATTAAAAACATACATCATATATGCATTACATGTAAATATACATCTATCTATCTATCTATCTACCTACCTATCTATCAATCTATCTACCTACCTATCTATCAGATTCCTGTGTGGCTTCCTGACCCGTTCTGTGCCAGGCCCATCTCCTCAAGTGTGACTTTCTTCACTTCGTGCGCAGCGGCCTGATGGTGAGATTGGCATGATTGCGGGCCACAAAAACAGTCATCTTTATGAAGCTAGAGCTCACTAAATAAATCAGGCAAAAAAAATGATGCCCATGATACCTCCGATTTCCTGAAAGCCTTGCACATGCCGTAATTCTCCCTCTGCATAGTCAGCCTCTTTCGGCGCGGTGTCTTCTCCTTCATCTTGCTCACCCTTAGCGGCCAGGATATGGCTGGCACCAAACCAATCCACGTTGCAAATCAAGCCATGTGAATGGATCTCGCAGCTGATAAACACAGCCAGTCATGCCACAAAAATCTGGTGGACATATGTGGACATGATCCTGAGGGGGCCATACAGGACTGTTTCTGTACGGACAACCCGGTTGTACACTTTGCCAGGGCGCTGACCCAACACGCAACAGTCCCGACTGTCCCCTCTCGACAACCGCAATAACGGTCAGCAACCACCACGACTGCACATCGACAATGAACGAAGGGAGATGACCCAGAACACGATGATAAAAACAAGAACCACAACAGGAACAGTACCAGTAACAGTAACAACAACCACAACAACACCACCTGCTGCTGCTGCTGCAGCTGCTGCTGCTGTCACTAGCAATACCACTACTGCTGTTGGCACGGGCGAATCACTGCGGTGTTTGGCCAAGTCTCAGGAGCTTCCTCGTCCTTTTCCTTCTCGGCATCGGCACCTGTCACAACGGTGGCTGATGTGACGTTGATGTCACGTTGATGTCACGTTGATGTCATGTGGATGTCACATGCTGAAGATGCGTTTCCCAAAAACAGTTTCATCATAATACATTGATGGCACCGGTAAAATCGTTTCAAGAATGGAAATGGAATTGGAATGAACAAAAACAAAAATGACATAGAATCCTCAAAGGCGGCAAAAGATTAGCCTTTGGTGCCACCAAATTGCTGGGGCAAAGTACCCGACGGGTTTTTTCAAAGCTTGATTTGGAGTGTTTGGTATGAGCGGCGTTCTTGCATCTCGCAGCCAAGCATGCCTTCTTCTTTTGCTTCTTTCTCTTTTTCCTCTTCTTTCGCTTCGGCTTTTTCTTCTTTCAACAATCCTGCCTTCACACAAACAAAATGACACATCAGCGATTACAGTACATTTTTACTAGAAAGAAGCCAGTCCTTCCCCGGTGCAACAGGGAGCTTGAAGGTGAAAGTCATGGGAAACGGAGATTCCTGGGCGATATGGCGAACAAAACATACATCTTGCCGAACAGAGTCACAAAACAGCTGAGGCTTAAGAAACCAGGCTATGCAGCCCCCAGACTGCCTATTCAGCTAGGGTGGCGGAGAGTTAACAACCTCTGTGAACCAGTAATGATCAACCATCAAATGAACATTTTAAACATATCAATATGAGGTCCACCACTGGAACAGGTGCTTAATCACGAAGTTTATCATCGACTTACTTTCACATTTTGTTGCCCAATGTTGCCCGTCTAATTCACAACTTATATCGATTTATCATGATTTACAAACTGATTACTGATATCATTTGTGATCACTCATTATTGTCCGGCTACACTACTTGCATCACTGGTAAGTACTTCTTAAGCAGTGTACCAGTAACTTACCATGATTGTTAGCCATTACTAGAAACCATGATTCTTTGCTAGTACATACTCTATAGTGATCATGATTTCTCATCATTTACGATTCAGTTTTCAGTATTCACCAATAATTCATTGGGCTTCCTGAAGAACGAACTATAATGTGAACCTAATCTATGTGTATAACCCTAGGCCCTTTTTTGCGAGGGCTTCTAAGAGGATTTGCCCTGTTACTGCCCTACACTTTCATGTAGGCAGCGCTGCACCATCTTTAAAATCATGACCTCAGAAATCCTGAAGCTTCAGCCTCAATGGTTGATCTATATTAATCTATGGGTGTGTATGTGCCATAGTGGCACCCCCAGTGCCAATTCATAGTGGCAACCCCCGGGTTTCCCAATGGTTTCCCAACGGTTTCCCAATGGTTCCCCAATGGTTCCCCAATGGTTTCCCAATGGTTTCCCAATGGTTTCCCAAAGTTTCCAGTGGTAAAATGGCTATGGGTCAAAACCCTGTACCCCTGGTTCCCATCATTAACCATTCTTTTCCTTATCATTACTGGTTATCATGCCCAGTATTGGTTGGTTAATATTGACCCATAGCCAAATGATCACTAGCTCTGGTGGGGCCCAAGCCACCCGTCATGACACGGCCCCTCGGAGGTCACTCGGGAAGCCACGAACCGTGCAATGGCTGATCCAAGCGGCCCCGCTGGCTCCGAAGGGGTCTCCCTGGCAGTGGCATGGGTAAGAGATCTTTGATGATGTTTGATGATGGCTTAGGATGGTTTAGGATTGGTTATGGTTTAGGATGGTTCAGGATGGTTTAGGATGGTTTAGGATGATGGTTTAGGATGGTTAAGGATGATGTATGGTGGTTGGTTATGGATGGTTATGGTTTTGTGATGATACCTGATCAATGATGGTCAATGGTGGTCATCTCTTGTTTCTTCTTCTGAAATGGGTGTGCCTACGAAGAGTGCTGATGTTTTGATTTGCCCTCGTGTTGTCATTTCGCAAGATCATATCCCTCATCTGGTGCGGTGTCAGAATTTAGGGCTCTGGTGTATCAACAAGGAGGTGTGGACCCATGAAGCTTTGATCGTCACGTTTCTTTTCACAGCTGCATTTTCCGGTCGTGGCCCGCTTACGATCTAGCCAGTGACATGCAGACTGTTGGGAAAGGCTGCGCAGGAGGAGTCAATGATGGCAAAGGGTGGCCAATGATCAAAACTTCAACATAATTCAACTTGGCATTAGGCATTCGTATGCATTCATGCTTCAGGACACAGGAAATCCTAAGGATCCATTGATCAAGGGGCCCTAAGATGCCCTAAGCGCTACCACTACCGTCACCCGGGCTCCCGGGATGGCTCTGGGATGCCCGACCGCCAACGTGTCCAAGGGGAGCATCATCGCCTCAGGCCCTGCTCTCTCGCCAGAGGCCTTGTGATGGCAAGAACCCAACTGCCAAAGGCAATTCATTGACTGATAATTATCGTCAACTGCCAGTTATCATGAATAACTTAGTGGTTAAAACCATATTATCATCAACTGCCAAAGCCAATAATGGTTGATTATTATAGTTTGCTGATATAATTGTTAGTAATGCCTATTGATCCCAAACTATTGTTAATAATAGCCTAATAATTAATAGCCAAACTGCTGATAATGATTAATTGGTTGTTAATAATTTGCTACTAACCTGTCTGATAAATAGTCATTCAATAAATCATGGTTAATAATGTTTTATAATTTTGCTACTGGTTGCTAATAATCTAAGAAGGGTAAGTCGAACCATAACATTTCACAATGGATGATCAAGGGATGTTAATGGAAGTTATGATCCAAAGACACGGGATGATCAAAGGATGACACCAACAGTTTTGCGAACGGACGATCAATGGATGTGAATGGACGTCAATGGAAGTCATGATTCTGGGATAATGGCTTATGATTCATTCCGGTCGTTTCTCTCTCTCTCTCTCCATCGATTCCGGTCGTTTGTAGTGGCATGTTTTGATGTAAAATGGATATCTTCTTTATATTTGGAGATTTCATGGGGCGATTGCTGTGCTACCCTGTGGGAAACCGGGCAAACCCGCCATGTTGCTTTCTCAAAAGCAGCAAAATTGCGAAGTCCAAACTGTCAAACCGAACCGTCTCTCGACTCTCTGGAAATCAAACAGCTAAGCTCAAGGTTGGTAGGATGTGATTAGGATCAATCAGCTAATGTCTAAAGGTCTATTGTACTAGATGTGACAGACGGCTTTAGCCGTGTTTCCTAAAATTAAAAGATTGGACCGGGCAGGGCCTCACTGGCGCAGCCAAGCTGCCAGAGTCACCACTGGCTCCGTGGGCGTCAAATCGGGGAACGCTGCATGGACTTCGAAGGGGTCAGTCCATCCCAACCTGGGTGGCACTGGGGCTCCAGCTGAAGGCAGAACAGTCACAGTTCAACCATAGGGATCATCAAAGATGGGGGGTTGCTATGAGTTACTGCCGAAGATGGATCGCCCATTGCTCAAATGACTTGATGTGGGTATGGTGTTGACATGATTCATGGAAAGTGTATCTATTGGGGGAATGTCAATTTGCAACGGTGCGGCAGCTGCAGGTGAGGTCTCATGCTGGCAAAGCGTCTCAGTCATGATGGCTTCCATCTTCTTGCCAACAGTCTGAGCAGGCATGTACCACTGCAGGTGCGCTGTGCTTGTCGCCTATGATCTGAACTCCGAATGCAATCTATCCATTGGCCACTGAACACGATATAACACGATCACATGATGAATGATGGTGTCCATTGAACGACTCCACCAGTCCGAAACGGAAATGAGACCTGCGCATGAATGAGCACGCTAAAATTTGCAAAAACATCTGCCGCTGAATTGGAACTTGAATTGCACGGTGCTTATTCAGCAGCTGTCGCTAAGGGATTTTTTTTCCTATTCCTGTTTTGTCTTTTTTCCATTGAAAACGCTATGCCATTCACAGGGTAGCAATTATCTATTCTGGAAGTGCTTCTGTCAACTACGAGTATCACGAAGCCTCCCGACTCCAAATGTGGACCCTTAGCCTCACTTCACTGCAGCCCTGAGATGCCCTGAGCACCTCAGGCCTTAGATTTGTGATTGTAATTCTGCCATGCCGCTCTAGTCATGACATGTTCATGCGAATTTTCTACGTAATACTATCAATGGTACCTCTGTTTGCCAACCCACTTTCGCCTCGAACATGGCCATTGGTCCAGCCGTTGCTTCCTTGCAGAAACAGGAAAACGTGTTGCATGCTGCTTTGTAAGGTGACCGACACAAATAGCAGCCACAAAACCGCAAGCAAAATCAAAGAAAAGCGACATGGGCACAACATCGTAGACAAGAACTTTAGTCAAGCTTGTTGTCCCAGACAGTGTCCCAGACATGATGCCTGCCGTTCTTTTTTCCAAAAAGTGATGAAACCGGATTTGGATAGCGACCGGTTGACAGCTCCGGCACTGAGGCTGAACACATTTCGACCAAACTATGCACTGCCACAAATATGGAAGACAAACATGGAGCAAGCAAATCTTGACATGGAACAGCATGGAACATACATCTGGAACCACTAGCAGCTACAGCCAAATGGACTGACCACCTCCAACGATCAAAGTTGGATCCGACTTGTCTTGCCCAAGGCGTCCTCCAACGAAATGCTGAACGAGCGATCCACGAATTCCGGACCCGAACCCGCTGAAGCTGCCTGCCGCGGGCGGTATCTTGGTTCTGGAACTGTATCCCAACATAACCTGAAGAAAAAACATGCTGGTTCCCTAGTTTAAAGGAAACAATGTGAAACCTGTCAAGAGCTGGCAAAACCAAAGCAATCAACAAACGGCACTAAATTCATCACCATCTCCAAGTGCAAAACATACCATCTCCAAGTGCAAAACAGTTGCGCCGTGTTGAAGTGCCAAACTAACAGGCACAGTAAACACACATTGGCCACAAGAACTCGGCACAGGAGCGAAGAGTTGTTCTCCAATTTCTCATGCTCAACTGTTTCTTCTTCGGTCATTGGGTACCCCATGGTACCCAGGAACCACAAACACCTCACGCCGCCTAGCCCTTCAGCCAGCCTCTTTTGGAGCCTCCTCCGTGACTGCAGTTGGTTTTGCAGAAGCCTCGTCCTGGTTTGTTTGTTTCCCATGAAGCATTCGAACTAGTATGAACGATCATGAACTATAGAAACGATGGGATTCTCTATGGTTAACTTTATGTGGTTGTCTACGGGGAACAATCTAGCCAAAGTCAATCAACCAACCATCCCAAACATCTGGGAAAATAAAGAATGATTGAAAGCACCAACCAAACTATGATGAACTATGAATACACTTGCATCCGATCGAGCCCGGGGCAGCAACACGTGAACGATGAAAACAAAAAAACCTGGTTTGCAGTTGAGGCACTTCCTCAAATTCCACCTTGCCACCTCTCTTCTTCTTCCTGAAGCTGAAAGGCTGCACAGCTGGGAACTCGAGACTTGTCTCTGCCAGAAACATCCAAGCATTGAAAAAAACATGCATGTTCCAGGAATTTCATGTAGAAATATCTATGCTTTTCCGAGAATCTTGGATTTCTTCTTTTTCTTTCTCTGTGCCTTGCAGCTGAGAATGCTGGCGAGCACTGACTCTATTGCTGAGCATCGGCAAACAGTTAGCTTCCATAAGCTTCCAGCATTCAGTCCGAATGCTACAGGAAACTCTCCCTCTAAAAAAGACCTGTCTTCCAACCTTCGCAATACTCACAGTGCGTTGGCAAGATGCCTTGGAGAGCTGCGCAGCAGCATCTTCAACTACCTTAGAGATCCTACTTGTCAAGTGCAATGGGCACTGTATATCACTGTCTCATGCAATTGACTCAAATTGATTCAAATTGATCAATTCAATTCATCCTTGGAGTGGCTGCACCATGCATGGCCTGGCCATGTATCTCCTGTCTTCTGCACTTGAGTTGTGAGTCCATGGGATGATGGTATAACAATTATATACTGTAAAGGGGAGTTTGCGCCGAACTCCAACATTTCAGCAGGCACTAGCTGGCACTAGCAGGCACTGGCAGGCCCCAAGCATTTCAGCAGCCTATTTGTGCCCAGCTCTGATTCACCAAGCTTCTGATTGATTCACATAGCGGGTCAATGTCTCGAATTCATCAGGGATTTGGGCTTTTGCTTCTGGATTCATGTGCAGGGTCTTCCTTGGACTGCAATTGCTGCAAGTGGCAGTCTTTGGAGAATGGGACACTTGTACATACATAATATCATTGCCAGCAAACTATACCAACAGAAAGGAAACACATTAAATAATCAAACATGCCATCAAAATCTATGCTCGCCATGGTCACTTCACTCAATTATGTCGAGCATCTGCAGGTTCACATTCCAACCAGCACGGACACCCGAACCAGAGACGAGACCACCCTTGGCATGGCTCTTGAGAGCAATGGAGAAGTGGGAACTCCTGCACCAGCGAACAGCAGGCGACCCAGTCCAAGCAGCCACCCGACCAAGTTGATCCAACTTGGTCGTGACGATCTTAGAAGCGATCGGTGAATTCATTGTGACCGATCTGTCAAGGTATGTCTACACTGTTACACCCTAAGAGTCTGCGACGGTAAAGGCATGTATCACCTAGGGATGCCTGCCAGGACCATTGGAATCATCGGACTACCTGTATAGTTCTTAGTGGCACCTTGAATGGTTTCGCCTTGGAAAACGAAGAAACAAACATTTTTGGAATCCAGCTGCGGACAAACCACCCATGGTTTCAAAGGGTTTCTGTACTCACTTTGCTATCGCCACTTTCTCTTCCAGCGTCATCAGTCCAAGAGCCTCAGATTAGAGGCGCGAAATAAACAAACTCGCTTTGACCATAGTTACAAACTGGAAGTTCACGCCAGTCCGTAGTTCCATGTAGTTCCCCCGTTCTTAACCATAGACCATAGCTATCAACATCTATCAACATTTGGCTGTGGGTCAGTTCACCCTTAGTCCCCCTGGTTCCCCTACTATCAACCATGGTTTTCCCTATGAAATTGTTGGTTACTATCCCCATTTGGTTGCATGGTTAATATTGACCCTGCTTGACCCAGCTCGCCATTTATCCACCATATCCAGGTGGCCCCAGGGCCACCCCCGCCGGCACCGCGTCCTGGACTCCTCGGGCCCCGTGAAGTGGTGCTGGACGCAGGCTCTGCACAGATCGTAGCCGCCTCGGACCAAGCTGTCGTAGCCAGCGATCAGCGCTGCCGCGATGGTCACTGAGATGCGATAAGTCACAAGCATGGCACAAGCGATGGTTGGTCAATGATTACTGGTTGGTCAATAAGTAGTGGTTAGTCAATAATTAATGCGAAGTTAGGGCAAATAGACGGTTCAAGTGGTGCATAGTAAAAGTCCAGGTTCATCATTGCTATCAACTAAATTGAAGGCAAGGGTGTGGCATGTTGAAACAATGGGGTGATTTCGTCATTCATTTGGTGCGCTCAAGATCTTATGAGCAAACAGGACCATGGTGCGGATCTCTCCAGTGGCAAACCTTGCTGGTACTGCAAGCTTCCAACAGCATGATTGGACAATGGCCAAACGTACTCGGCAAATTGGATGTGGGAAATAACGGCTTCAGAAACGCGACCCGCGACTCAGTACAACAACATGCAACCAGAATGAAACATACAACACTTACACAAAAAATCAAATAAACACACCATCTACATCGCAAAAACAAAAGCAACCACAGTCACAAGATCACCACGGAGAGCGCAGCCAACGAGTTCATACCCAGGCACAAGCTCGGCAGCTCCATCTCACCTATGGAACATGTCATGAGCCAAGGCCGGTGGCGGCCAGTGGTGCTTCTCACTACATGGTCTTATCAGCTTAGGAAACTGCTTCCTTGTTGGCAGTCTGTGCTTTGTAGCCCGCGATTCACTGAGTCAATTGCAATTCCGCAGAATCAACGGAGACGTGTAATGGATTGTAAGAGTAAAATATCAGTAAAAGACTGCGAAATAAATATCGCGACTGACAAAAGGATACATAAGGTGCATCAAGGAGAACGCGGAGTGGTGTTCAAAACATTTTGCAGTTTGGAGAAGTGGATTGCTCATTTTCTTCGATGATCTTCCAATGCAGGCGTTTCCACCATGAAAAAGCGCCCAAGAGACTCGGTGCCTGAGGTCCCTCGATTTCCCTGGTGCAATGCGGTGATTTGTGGTCGCAGTACCTGTTCGAAGCCATGCCGATGAGACGGAAGGTGTGTGTGTGCATACAAAGTCTCTATCTATATGTATAACTATTGATATATATTCAAAAAATATATGTGTGTGTGTGTGAAATATATGGTTGTTTTTACTAATCCAAATGATTCTGATTGTACAGCATTTCGACTAGTCTAAAAACATCGTCGTCTGAATGATCACTAGCTCCATCTTCAAAAATGCCAAGAAACATCCCAAATGCCAAAGGGCTCACACCATGGCAACCATGGCGTGGTACCCTAAAGCACCGTTTAGGCCGGTGGCTGCCACCAGATTCATGGCAGGTCCATCATGGCTGGAGACTTTGGAGACCTTAAGCTCCTCATGGCGGCCCCATGGCCACTCCATCCCATGCCGCACCATGTGACGGAGCCGTTGTCGAACTTCTTCAGTTCCTTGGGCCAAGGGGGCGAAAGCATTCTCACAACTGCCGCCTGCTTCAGCTTTCCTGAAACGAAGCAGCATAATCATCCTTAAGCACCTTGCAAATTGGGCATGGGATTGAATAGCATCGAACGTCCTGTTTTAATCCAGGTTGGAGTGTGTAATTCTAGGTCGGCAGGTCTGCATTTGCTATGCTTCAAGCCAAAGACCTCAGGGTGGAGTAAGAGACTCACTTCACAAGAGCGCGCATACATAGTTTGCAAAACGAAAACCTACAGATTTACATCAAACAGTACATGTAATAAACATCTGGGAATTGAGCTCTCCTCTTTAGCTTGTTGAACTGGTACAACAAGAAGTGATTTGTGGTGGATTGGAATGGGGAAAGTTTTTGCCCGATGTGCCCATAAACGGTTAACGTGCCTATCTCAAGGATTATTAAGTTGGGGGTACCCGTAGCGGGCTACAGGGCTATGGACATATTCAGATGCCCACTTGCAGCACGTTGCAGCTGAGACTCATGCGTGTGAGTGCTTACTTTTACCTCAGCAAAGAAGCAACAGCCAAATGCCAGTGATATCAAAAAACGAAGGCCTCACTCTGCATCTTTGCCGGAGAGCCGAGACATCTACATAAGCTGGGCATGTTTGAACTGCTGGCTCACTGGCATTCAGCCCATTCGTCTCAAATGGTGGATGGTCAATCAAATCACTTTGGGGCTCAGAACACATTCACAACTTTGATTCTGATGATTCCGGTGCTGCATTGTCATGAATCTCTGTCTCTCTCACTGTCTCGCGCCATCTCTGGTCAGACGGGACAGTACATCGGATCTTTTTCCGGGAAACAAAAAAAAACATAGTCTCTCTCTCTCTCTCGGCCTCGAATTTAATCCAAAACAACCATTGCGGAGAAGTTTGATGACTCTTGCACACTCGAAAATCCCAGAAAAAAGAATTGAAATGCCTTCCAAATGATTGAGCACACCATCTGCTTCTGGATTTTTTTCTAAGTTGGATCCAATCTTGGCCAACACAGTGGGGCATTCCATGGCATTCCCAGATCGTGCTCCAAGCAACAGTGTCTGGAAGTCCACCTCCCTCCGTTGATTCACAAACGTCACACTTCAAGATCTCCGACGAAGCTGCGACATCCGCAGGAAACCTGCTCCACTGACAGCAGCAAGGAGGAACAATGAGCCATGGTGAACATTTGCCATGCAGCTTTCACAACTCATATATTATATATATATATATAGGTGCCCGCTGATTTTCAGGGAACTGTGATCATCCTAGGAAAAAATGCGTTTGAGAAAACCAGCTGACGCCTTTTTTTTGAACCCGAGGTCCCAGCTATTGGTCGGAAAGGGATCCCCATAAGTGGATCCCAGCATTCGTACAGGATGGTGCAGCAAAGCCACAAACCCCCATGCGCAAGTGACACAAGATTCGACAAGACTTGCTGGCCAGGGGGCTTCACGTGAGCCTCCGGGAGCAAGTTGACCTGCATCAGTTGCTCGTTGGTGTTCATCAAGTTGATGCACATATAGGCAAACATGGTAAACAGTATTCAGCATCATCAAGCATCGTCAAACATTGCTTACTCATTCATTTACATGTTGTACTCATGATCTACTATCCGTTGATCACCTGACAATCGAGTTCGCCGTTTTACTTACCAAATGCCCACTGAAACGGTGGATTTGTGCATTGACAGCCGTGATCCAACATGACACGTGCACCTTCGAGGGTGTACAGCTGTTGGTGAAGACCAGGGTGATGTCACCTGAGCTTCCACCATGCTGAGATGCAAGCGAAGTTACTGTAACCCAATGAGGCTACCACCAACTGTCAATGTCACACAGCAATTGTATCTTCAACAAGCTTCCAATTGATTCGTGTAAGCCTCTCCAGTTGCCTCTCCCCTTGGTCGCCCTTAAGCCCCGTCTGGAACCACACCGCGGTGCCAACCTTCCGTGCCACCACGGCTTCCGAGGCGCGCATCTTCCGCACGTCTTCATTGAGTCTTCGCTGCACCTCCTCCAAGTTCTGAAAACATGCCTGGAAGGCAGTTGGAAGCACTGCAGCAGTAGCAGTGAATGGCCATGTCTTTGCCATGCAGGTTTATTTATATCAGATGCTCATATAGTGTAAACATGTGTAAACTATTTCATGTACAACCAGGTGTATACATCATGTAAAATCCCAATATCATCCTGAATCGCCTATATCGTTGGTCATCATTGGCTTCATGATGTGTTAATATGCGTTAATTATTAATGTCCAGAATCTCTGTCCCACACATCCACAGAGACGTCAACCGTTCCATAGCTGATACTTCTGCACACTTTGCCCACACACATTCGCCTGAATCATCGCAGTTCGATCGGAGATCATAGATTCACCTTTCCAAAGGGAAATGCATCCCAGAAATTCGCAGAAATTCATTTGCACTTGGGAACTGACACGCAAAGAAATCAGGAGACAAGGGGCAAGACTCATGAAGATTCTCTCTCTCTCTCTCTTTTTGAGCCATATTTTTTTCCCAAACGTATAGTAAACCATGTAAAACATTGTGAGCCTCACTTTTTAAGCACAGAACTTGGATCACTCGGAGTTGGGCAGCGCCACATCCTGATCCCTGGCCTCCACCGAGACAATCGAAGGTTTGCGACAGCTGGGACCATGAGGCCCCGCCCAAAGTACCACAAAGATCAAGATACCAACCAACTTCAACGCCTCCCTCCTGGTCAAGGCGGCTGCATTTGGCAAGGAACAGTCCAGGAGACTCTACCAGTAACATCTACTAACAGCAAACTCATGGCCAAGCAACCTGAGCAACCTGTGCTGGATATGGGGCATCCCTCAAACTAACAAGGGTTGAAACATGTTGAAACAAGCTCTGAAAACCACTGGTCCCCCACAATTCTGGACATGCGCATGCACTGCCTGGTGAACCGAATCCGTTTCATACTGTCCCTGCTGGCATCTGAATACTGGCACAGCAAGAGCACATGATGCGGCATCGATTCGAAGTTGCGTCAGGCCTGAAATACTACAAGCCCCTTCCTTCGTACAAGATTTCATGAACTCGACAAAGGAATCAAACTGTGTATCATTGCACCATCTTACTTATAATTACACTGCGTTTGGTTCAGAGCCTTCGCTGAAACACCTGCTCGCATGAGTCCCAGCTTTTGACGGACCTCTGGTGAAGTGCACACACCATTTGTCCCTGTATGATCTGGTTGATTCATCCCATCACCCCATCGGTGTTCCCAAGACTTACATGCCCAGCATCGCGCTCCTGCGCAGGTCCAGGTCCAGCAAAGGAGGCAATGCTCAAAGGTGCCAAAGGCGAAGATAAATCAAGAGCAAACCTAAGAAAACCAAAAAAAAAACACATCGTCAAATTGCAGTCGAATGCTGTTAACATCTGTTAACCATCAGGAGTCAGGAGCCATTACAAGTAACCACCATGAGTAGCGATTAAGTAACCACCAGGAAGTATCATTTCAGCATCGCTTGACGCTGGTGGAAACTTCTTGTGACCTCACTGGCGGTTCCAAGCTGGAAAATGGACTATAATCTCACGTCGAGTGCTGGGCAGCATCATCACCCAATCACCAGCAAGAAACAAGCTGGCTGTGATTTCGCTTAAAAGGCAATCCAGAAAAGATCAAAACAGTGATGAACAGTAACGTGATGGTTTTCAGCGCTGAAAAAACCATCAAATAATCCGGGGGACACTCTCTTGTGCCCCGTTTGCAAGCCTTGGGGCAGCACTCCTGGAATTTTCTCACCAGCATCCGAGTCACTCAGCAATTTCATCCCCCACCATGCGGCCGACTCCCTGCTCGTCAACCTCAGAACTGGAAACGAAGAACATAGATGAATTCAACATCCAGCCATGGAAAGCACTTCAGTTGCAAAATGTTATAAACAGGGAAAGAATTCAGGAAACACAGCAAAAGGAAACCAGCAAAGAAATCCTGGAAAGGGAAACAAGGAAAAGACCGAAAGCAAAGAGCAAAAGTCTGACAAGTGCACACACACGTTGTGGGCATCATAGATCCAAGCAGCCTCCGATGTGCCAGCTGCAAATCTCACATGCTTCGTCACCGGCGCATCGAGGCAAATGGCTTTGCACAGTTTGCCCTGGAAGGAGCGCCAATGAAAATCAGTGGATCCGATGAGAACATCATGACAGCAGGATTCTTGGCAAAGCTCCCTGATAAAAAGAAAAAGCAACCCAGAAAAAAGTCAAGCAAAAACACAGCCAAATAAGAGCAAAGCAGCTAAAAGCAAAGCACAAAAGCAGGAACAAAGCAAGTACTGGTCACAACCTGAGGTTACAACTAGTGACAATTACTTACAACCTGGGGCTACAAGCAGCACAACTAGTAACTAGTAGCCTGGGGTTGACAACTATTTGACACTGTTTCCAGAACTAATTCTCCAATGAAACTCCAACCCTACAACTTGTTTTGGCCACAAAAGTATCTGTTGCATTCTATAGCTTTCTCCCATGATCATCTCGTGCATGTTCCAAGACGTTCCAAGACGTTCCATGTCTAGAGGGACTCACGGCCAAGCGAAACGGCAAGCGGTTCGTACCTGGAAGGTTGAGAAGCGCGGGAGATCTTCCAAGCTTCGATGGTCGAAAGGTCCTGAGAAAAGCTGTGCAGCCCCAGGGAGTTTCTCCAGATCCCGGTGGTGGCGAACAATGCTGGATTAATGCTGAGAATGATCAGCGATTGATGGCCGGCAATGATCAATAATAACGGCGGACGATCAATGATAATTGTTAATGGTCAATTTTGTAATGCTTACCAATAGCAGTGGCTCAAAATTAAAAAATCCTAAAACATCATGCTTTTGAATCATGGTTGTGAAAAGTGGTGAACACTTGTTGGTAATGGTGCTCTGGTCAATTATCGCAATGGAGAAGGATGGATGACCAGGATATACCTCTTTCTCTCTCTGCGTCGTCTTCAGAGCAAGCTCTGTCTCAGCCAGGCTAAGGGACGAGGAAAGGAGCTGACGACATGTCGTGTCGCTCTGTTCTAAACCAATGAGGTCATGGTGATCGCTGCCTAGGGGCACCAGGATATACCACGATAATTGCATGATAATGCGGATGTATGCAAATGTTTCTGCACTTGCCACCTTTAACATGGAGGGGCACCAGGTACAAATGGCATCTTCATACCCTACGACGCTACGAATGGGACAAACAGCTGGTATTTGGACTGCAAAAGCTGCGGCAACCAGGACGCCGGTGCCATCCCCATGGAACCGGTAGTGGTTTTGGCAGCTGGAAACACTACTAGGTTGTAAAGCAGTTAGCGCTACCAGATCTAGGGAAAACCCTTCTTTGAAGGGGAAAAAACCCTAGACACAAAGGAAATGACAAGTGCCCATGGCATGGCTGTAGCAAAAGGGTGATCGGCTGTAGCAAAAGGGTGATCGGCAGCTCAAATCTGGAACGGCAGCTGAATAAATCAGGATATGTGGCGGGAAATGTATCTGACGTATTGGATGATGAGCGCATTGTACCCTTGCAATGACATCTTCATCATCATCATCATCATCATCTTCTTCTTCATCATCTTCTCCTTCTTCTTCTTCATGACTTGTCAACTTGTCAACTGCTTGCCTGGCACTACAGCCTTGGGACACAAAAAATGACAACGTGTAGCGACACGCCGTCTTGGTCCAAGGATCTTTCGATTGGCTTTCGAAGTTCGCTCCTCTTCTTTTGGCGGTCCTGCAATGTTGAAGCTGATCAGAGATGTTCAGAGTATGTCGGTGGATTCGCCGAAGGGAACCAGTAGTGACCATGCCTTAATAACCAGTAATGAACAGATTCTGTTTTGTGACCATTAATTATTGACAAGAATGCCTTGTGGCGGATTTTCTGCCACCGTCCACACTTACCACTTCCCATTCCTGTAGCTGATTTCCGGGCATCTACAAAAACGAACGGTCCTTCGCGTCACGATCAAACCAGTCCACCAAATATGTGCCATCATCACCTGGAAAATGCACAATGAGAATCTGACCCAACTCTTCTCAAGGTCGAAGTGAAAATAAGCTAGCAGGGACGTGAACATTCTTTTTTCAAAGCCAAAGTCACAAAAAATATCAAACACACTCAAACGCCGTCAACTATGAAACCAAGGCATTCCCATGATGGGTGTGGGCACTGCCTCCCAAAAAAAAGAAGAAAAACAGAAAGACAGGACAAACAAAGAGTTTCTGGCATTCATCAAAGGAGGTAAAACAAATCATGATCATAATACATCATAATGCTCCGTAAAATTAGGATGATTGAATCCTACAGGTCAATAAAGCTTTAGCAACTGATTTAGGATCTGGTTGACACAATGTTGACGAACCCCGTGTCGTGTGTGCCCGCCTATCTCCGCAACGGTCGCGCGATGCCACAAACCGTTGCTTTTGGCCTCGAGCTCTTCGCCAACGGCGGGCCACTCTGCTTCCCTGGGAGCATCGCAGGGCAGCACATCAAGGCAATTCAGGCAGCTATCAGCCACTCATGTGGTGCAAAGCAGCTGAAACAATACATCTTCTTCGGTCAGGGCGCTGGGATGACTCCTGAACTTCTTGAGTGTCCAAATGCACAATCCACTTACCTGCGTGAGCTCAGGGAGGGAATGGGCTGGGAAAATACGGATTTGTCAGGCGGAGCTGTCCATGGATGCGATACCCCCCATGTAGCCCCGAACCCCGGCCAAAAAGCGGTGCGTGCCCTATACCAGCAGAAATTCGAATGTACCGATGGAATTGCATCATTGTTTGTGCACTGGACTCCATGTCATTGCTGCTTCAGCAACTCAAGCATGATTGAATTTCAGGTCATAATGGTGCAAACAGTCATGGACTGGAAAGAGATCACATCCATATGTGGGATGTCACGCATTCGGAGTCATCAGGGAGTGCTCCAAAGTCATTCATCTCACCACTGAAAGCATCACCAAACTGTGCGTTCGGAGAATGGTTGGAGAGTGGACAGACCCAAACATCTCCTGCCTTCGTCACGCTCCAGTACTGTGCCCCAGACCTTATCGCTGCTGCCTGACATGCGCAACTGCCCCATGCTGAACTGTTCAAATATTGTGATTTCGTACTCAATCATGTACTGTAGCGGCCATGGGCCATCATCATGCCATGTTTGCTGGTCCTTGCAAGTAGTGATTCTCTCTGTGGGCCGTCTGTGAGCCGGATGGCTGAAATAATCGTCGTCACTATGAATCATTATCAACAGTGAACACTCACGAACATTCTACATCACCCATTCCAAATCGCTGCAACTACTGTCATAAAGTTCAAAATCAAAATCATCCATTCGAAACCAGTTTAGTCAATTACTTCCATTCGACATCATTCGACTATATAATCCATTCAAAACCATTCTACTTCCATTCGACTAATCTTTGCTTAAACAAATTGGTACCGACTCACTTGGCACAGCATGGCTCACCTGGCACGGCCACTTCCACGCGGCTGAACTTGCCCGCACACATGCGCCGAAGGCCGCCCGTGAAGATGCGAAAGCGGGCCTTTTGGTCCAAGGTGCAACTCCTGCAGCTGCGGTGCACGAGCAGAAACATGTGGTGTTTCATCAGTTTTCATGTGAAATGATCCATGTGATGCCATGAGCAGAACCATGGGATCACATGTGTTTCACCGTTCTGAGAAATTTCCCATGTGATCCCATGTACACTGGAGGATAACTCCAGACAAGACAACCCGAGCGAAACTGATCGAAACTGAGAAATCTTTACATGCCCATGCCCATGGGTTTTCCTCTCAACCTTTGGTGGGCAGGAACAGTGTCACAAGATGTCACAAGCATTTCCCCTACAAAATCAACATGAATCCACCACTTAGCCCACCAAAAACGACGCTGGCAGATCCATGTGCAGATCCGTGCCTTGAGTGAAAGAAGACCTCCAAGGCATCGGCACCGTCGAGGTTCACCTCCTTCCTCCAGCTGAATCGCTTGGCGTCGTAGGGGTGGCTGGTTTCCAGCACGCGACCCATACCTGCAAGCGCGAACCCGGCGAACCCCCACCACCATCCACCATCCGTAGTGCTGGTTGACCAAGCAGCCAAGGCAAACGATGGTTGATATTAGATGGTAAACCACCAATGAATCAATGATAATCAATGGACATCAATGGCAACTGGTTCATAGCCATGGCAGCCATGGTTGAACCAACCAGCAAGCTCCAGCATTTTTGGGAGGTCAAACATCTCCAATGTCGAAATTTCTCGAATCATCTCGACTCCTTGTGTGTCAAGGTGGATCTGTGATGATCTGTACGCATTGGTCCATGAGCGCGCCAGGAAATCTAGGGCCAAGGTGCTGAACCCTGAATCTTGAAGGAGCTTTGCTTTGAACTTCTCCACACCTTCCAGCCATAGATCCTGCCAGAAATCATCAGGAAATGCAGGAGTGTCCTCAATCCTGGCCCTTCTAGCTGAATCCTGATCCATCATGTAAAAAATATATTTTCTCCCGGAATGTGGGTACATGTCACCCATTGTTATCCAAGTTCTCCAACGAAACTGCCTTCCCCAACTTGCGAAAATGCCTTCAGATGCGAGTGACCCATGGTTCTGTGCGTATATTGATATAGTGGCAACGGACAAACAAGACGCAAAAATAATAAATATTTGGTTGATGGCTACTGGCTAATGATGACAATGATGATGATAATGACAGATTCGCACGAATGAACTAAGCATTGCTCATGAATAATTACCGTAATTACTAACATTCATTGATCACTGTTGACGGATATTTGATGGTAAATCCTGGGAAATAATCTTCTTAATGGGCCATACCCAAGGTCATCATAGGTTCCCCAAAATGATTAAATAGATTATTTCCGGTCCATCCTCAGGTGCCCTACAGGTATTCTAGCTTGTTCGGTTGTGCGCTTCATAGACCGGGTGTCATTCTAGCTGTTCCCAGACTTGAACCATCAAGCATTCACTGACCATCAAGCAAATGATTAGATGAACCGCTATCTATGAGCGCTGTTCATGATTAGCCATCATGGATTCACCATCATCATTAGCATCGATTGCATCACCATGAACCATGGTAATCTTTATCATTGCTATTGGGTGCTGTTAGGTACCCTATTACCCAGATGGTGGGTTTCTCCAAGTTATAGGGGCATATTAGGGGTACACCCAAATCATCCCATATTAGCTATTTATGATAATACACCATGATAAAGTATAATCATTTTTGAGGCTACCACTCTTTTGAGAAACCCCCGCATGAGCATCTAACAACCATGAAGCCCAGTCGCTCTCCTGCGCGCTACCGAGTCGGGGAGCGATCTTCTCCCACTCCGTGCCTCACACGTGCGATGAAAAACGACATGCGGATGTGTCACATCTACGAGGGCATCGAGCTAGAATCCAATGAGGCTACCAGAAAAGGCTACATCCAAACGATCAGATCAAAACGTACAACTATATACCCGATCTAATGGCACACTTCGTTCAATTATATATTGAATACATTCAAATTACATGGGTATACGGTATACCCCGTTGATGAATATGATCACACCGATTGATTTGAGATATACTATGAATGCTCGCACCAGGATGTGCAAAGATTGCGCAACTACATAAACCCGCATACAAAAAGATGAAAGTGTTGAATCATATTGACGCATAACAAATGCGTCGCTACGTTTCGTTAAGTGTGGGTCTGAACGTGCATGTGTGCACACACATTTGCATGCACAATGTCTCTTGTGATTCATGATGCACAATCCAGTTTTTTGGAAAATGCGCGAAGTTTGCTCGCGTGCAACAGTCATGCCCTGGCTTGAACTGCTGCAAAGGTTCTCAAGTCAGCGTCTTTCCTTCGCCGGAAGACAACTTGCTCTCCAGCCCAGGTGGGGTCCTGTTGCAAGCACTGTTGAAAAAACAGCTCAATTTTTCTCGCTTCCGATGCGATTTTCACAGTAAGTTGCTCTGGCCTGGTTCTATCAGAATTTTCCGACTTGCCAACAGCTTGGACACTAACAGAAAGATTGCTTGGGCTTGAGATGCAAATCAACTCAAGGCATCAAAATCTGAGACCGCGCCTCGGCTTGCAGTTTAGAAAGTAAGGCTGACATCTGTTCTTCGCTGATTGGAGTGGCTTCCGCTTGTGCACTTTCAAGCCTTGGTTGATGAAGCCCGTTTCACAATGGCTATAGTTGGCCATCATGAATCATCATTGACCGTTGTCAACTTTACCATTTTCAACGGCTGCAAGTTCTGCAAGATTGTGATGGATGCCGCAACTATGCTGGAGGCCAGCGGAGGGCTCACGATGGGCGCCCCCACGTTTGAGTGTGGCAGGATGCGCACAAGTCCTTTGTGAGCAAGGAACGGCCTGGGAATTGATACATTGTGCCACTTAAATGAAATGTTTTTCCAAAACCAATCCACAACCAACAAGTTGATTAACTGGATCATTTCAGGTACATAATTATGCAGGCAAAACCCTACATATATATATATATATACATATATTACATATATTTGCGAGCATGTTTTTTACACAGATTGTTTGTTACAAATACGGCAAAGATTTGTTTTCCATCCTCTTCGAGATGAAAAACCTGAAAGATCTTGAACGCAACGAACAAATTCAGCGAGTTCCAGCATAATCCACTCGCCGCGTGTCATAGTCACAGGTCCCTTGTGGACAACGATGATCAGTGCCAGACTTCCCACAGATGTCACCTGAGTGCGGCCAAGTAAAGCAGCAATTGCAGCTGCCAGGACCATCTCTTGAGACCCAACCCTGCACAGACCTGGTTTCAAGACCTCCACATTGCCTCTACGAAGCCGACATATTTAATATAATTAGTAGGTATATACTGGTATAATATACATTTTATACTATATCTTTTTAAAAAGTGTTTTTGTGTCTAAATCTAATCATTGTGATAATTTGCCATCTACAAGATATAAACATGTTTATCATGTTGCAATTGTGATTATAAATGCATATATAGCTTGTATAACTTGATTCACGGGACCAGCATACCATGGTATACCCCTTTGTCCATCCAATCTTGATTCCAAATAATTATCTCAGTAAGCCTGAAACATTCCGCACGCCAAGACGTCCACATGAAACCCTCTTGAAAACAAGCAAAGTAAAATGCTTCAGCATGGGATTCCAAGGGATTCCGTGGCATCTTCCTTTGGCGATCTTTGGTGCAGCAAGTAGCAAGAATGCCCCGTGCGTTTGTCAGGCTTCAAGGTGTGCCCCCGTGAGCAGGTTGGTTGCGGTCGCATGGTCGCAACGGCCTTGGCTTGGTGAAACAGCAAGGCAACGGCTACCTGATCACTGTGAGCATGTGTGAAATTGACCACTCAGCATGACCTACCATCACCTCTAAATCTTCTCATCAAATAAATCGTCTGGTAAATGCCAAACTTCGCGACGAAGCTTGGAGTACAATATCAACGACCAACTCAGTCGAATCATTTCGAGAAGTAGCTGATCAATCATGACACTAGCAGGTCACTGCAAGTCAAAAGAAGCCAGGAAATCATGCATCTATCAGCTGGCAACAAAGAGAACCGTTGGATCCAAATGGCTCATTGCCATCCTGGCTAGTTGGATCAGCATTCAAAAGAACATGGGTCACATCACATCGCACAAGAGAGCCATTGCGATGGTTTGCCACGCTGCTATACCGGTCATTGATTCCACAGTGGCAATCAGTACAAGAGTTGTGGCCATTCCCATTGGCCTACGTTGTCCTACTTTTTTTTTCCCCAAATCCAAACCTTCCAAGCTTCCACGAGCATTCTTAGGCACAGCGTTTTGCTTAGCCTAGATCTTAGGAACGGCAATTGCCGGTGCCTAAGGTCCGCAAACAGGCCTTAGGAACAGCATTTGGGCTGTGCCTGATTTTTTTTCAAGGCCAAATAAATCAAAGGAATCGAAGATCGAACCACAGGGGCAAAAGTTTTATCAACTACTCAGTGGTTCAGGTTGGTGAAGATCAAGTTGCTCCAGAATAGGACGGTCAATGTCGAAGATTGTGGTGTTGGAAGATGGGCTCAGTATCTGTTTGAATGCAGGTGAACCAGATGCGGATTGCTTCACTCGCAGCATCAGCGCCTTGTTGACATTGAAGTTGCAAGGGCAGTCTTGCACAGAGTTTGATGTCAGAAAAAGTTGCGTGGCATGGATTGCATGCGCCAATTTCAAAACATCATTTTCACACAAATCATAATTTACCAAGAAAAAAGTTTCTTTCGTCTTGTACCGAGAAGCCATGCCCAAACCGAATGGCAATGAAGAGCAACAAAAATTCCAAAAGACCCGGCAAGAGGAATAATGTTCTATGGAGTCCTCACCGTTCAGGCACCCAAGTTTGCATCGCGTTACGGTCTGCTGAGGGGTCAAAGTGCGCATTCTCCGGGAGGTGGGCCATCCATTAAACCAAACACGCAAAGTGGAGGATATCACGGCAGGGTGGGAATGTTTTGCGATGTGCTGCAGGCAACGCATGGCACGTCGACAAGAAGCATTGCCATGGCCCAAAAGATGCCATCTGTTGAATTTGATTTGTAGCCTCATCAGCGGAAAATAGGGAAGCGGGTCTTTGGCTTTCAAAGCCTTGATCAGCTCCTTTTGGAAATTGTGTTGGCCAGATGTTTTTGAGCAAATCGCGTCAATGCTGATGCCACGGGACCGAACTTCCAAGACGGCGTTCCAAAGTGAACGGCAAAAACTTCTCGACTCCCATTGTGGAAAAGGGCCAATGGCCACTTGTTGGTCCAATTGGCGGATGGCATCTGAGCAACCAGCACCTAGTTGATGCCAAACCCGGACACGAACAGCCAGAGATACAATCTGAAAGTCATCGAGTTCAATTGGAAAGTGCCATGCGCGTTGAAGATGTTGAACGTCAGCAAGGGAAATCCAGTTGCCCGGCCCAGGAAAAAGTTTCCTGGCACACAAGTTTTGCAAGGCAAGAATGTCGGGCGGAAGGTCGACCAATTGCATTGTAAATGCCAAGGTCGACAAAGCAAAAGTCTTGAATAGTTTGAGGCGCCAAAAAATTCCAAGAGGAAGTGCGCTCCAGCGGTAAAGTCTATCCAAAAACTTTTTCATAGGAGCATCCCATTGATGAGCGCCGGCATCTGGACCAACCAAAAATCCCAAGTATTTTCCAAACGAAGAAATGGCAACCATTTTCCAAGCAGGACAGCATTCTCGGATCAGTTTACGCAAATTTTCCACTCCAGAAATTTGCCACAAAGGTATGAACAGAGTTTTCGAAACATTCAAACTCAGAGCAGACACTGCTTCAAATTCAGCAAAAACATGAAATAAAGAAGGGATTGATTTGCACCAATCACTGCATACAGCGGCAATGTCATCTGCGAATGCCCTGACAAGGTCGAGTTCAGAAGGCAGCACATTTTGCAATCTTCGAAGCAAAGAATCTGTGGCCAGAGCAAAAAGCAGGGGGCTGAGTGGGCAACCTTGACGGACGCCGCTGAATAGAGAAACTGACGGGAAAATTTTGCCGTGAAGTTTAAGCCAGTGCCGGTTGTCTTGATAAAAACATTGGATTGCGTGCAAAAGTTGCCGTGGAAAACCCCATCGGCAAAGTGCATCCCAAAGAAAATCTTGATTCAGAGAAGGAAAGGCAGCACGAAAATCAAAAAGTAATATTGCAGCAGATCTTTTTGTTGAGCTTGCACGTAAAGCACAATGGTCAAGTTCCACGACGTTCTCAAGCATGTGGCGGTCCTTCAGGAAACCACGTTGAGCATTGCAAATGTGTGGTGGAATGACCCGTTCCATGTGTTTGAGGATGCAACTCGCCAAAATTCTGTTTGAAGCGTCAACAATGGAAAGCGGTCTTGTATCTCCAGGCCAGTGAGCACAAATTCCATCCCCCATGTCAATGCCAATTTTCTTGGGCAAACAAATGAGGTATGCATGATTGAAAGCAGATGGCGCGCCACCAGATTCGGAGAAAAGATGCTTTAAACAGCCAGTGAAGATTGGTAGAGCAAGGTCCCGCAGAGTTCCGTACAGCTCGAAAGGAACACCATCGGGCCCAGCAGCAGATTTGGGGAGGTTCTGCAAAACTGTGGTCACGCAATCTTGGTCAGGATGTAGCGCGAGTTCAGATAGATTGGCATCATGCTGAAAATGATCGAACCATTTTCGTCGAGAATTTCCATCCGAAGGTTTTGGATCAAAAACCCGTTGCCAATGTTGGCGCAATAGATCCGCCATGTCTGATGAGTCAAGAGAAGCTCGCCCATCCGGGCCTCGAATGGCAAGGATTTCCAATTTTGGGGCACCTGTAGCTCTTTTCAAGGAATTCAGAATTTGATCCTTGCGATGCAGAAATTCTGTTGGAGATAGATTGTTGCAATTTGACGTCAAAGTGTCGAGATCTCTTTGGAGAAGCTGTTGCTGCAACTCGCAGAGGTGATCCAGAATGGAAGTGAAAGCACCTGAAGAACTGAATTGCGAACCGATCCCAGTACAGGGAAGTCTGCTGTATCTGACGGCGATCCGACTTGCGACATCGAATTGACCAGACAAAATCATGTTGACAAAGCAACTTGTGAGCGCCAAGCGCTCTTCAAGTGAACAAACCGTTGTTTCTCGCAGTTTCCGTTTGGCCCATTGTGATGTCTGAAACGCGCAGGATCAAAGGCCGGTAGTTCAACCCCGGAGTCTTGAACATGTTGCAACTGCCATTCCCATCTCATGCGAAATTCTTCCAGAAAAATTGGGTGTTTGACAATCCAATATGGAATCATCCGGGACTTGTCCTTCTTGCGGCGAAAGCCAAAGAATACTGGGTAGTGATCAGAGATGCCAATCTGACGGTCCAGCAGGTCAGCGAAGAAGCTGTACAGAATTTGAACGGCACAATGCATATTGGTGTAAATCCTGTCAATTCTGGAGCAAACAGTCTTATTGGCAAAAGTGAAACATGGTTGGGAAATTTCGGTCAGGCCCAACTGTTTTTCCGTTTCCCGCCACAACTCTGCAATGGAAGCATCACAATTCCCAGAAGGGATATTCTTGATTTTGTTTAACCTGTCCTCATGGCGCATGACGAAGTTCCAATCCCCAGCGATGAAATATGTTGAGTCATTGGTACTGAGACTGGCCAATTTATCAATTGCAGCACGCTGTTGCGAAGGATCACTTGGGTGCAAGTATACAGCCACAATTGACAAGGCACCTCCAGCCGCCGAGTCCAAACGAAGCAGCCCAAGTCTACCAGGAATGAGGACATCCCATCTGCGTTGAGACTTTTCGGGAAAAAATCGGCAAAGAAAACTTTTGTTGACCCAAATTGCAATTCCGCCTGAATGTGCATCAATGCCAGAAGAAAATATTTCCCAACCAGACGAAACAAAAGTGGGGATTGTAGACTTCCTTTCTTGACTCTCCCTGGTTTCGGTCAAGATCAGTAGATCCAGTTGTCCCGCAAAATTTTCAATGCAGCGAAAAGTTCGTACAGACTCATTGGCCCATAGGGACCGAACATTCCATGTAGCTGCCTTTAATTCATGCAACCAAAATTTCAGTGAGTGAGGCTCACAGGAGGGATTGGGGGCAGAAGGGGCCCCAGCCCGAGGCAAAACATTTTCTGTTTCATCAATGTGAGCCAGTGCCGACGGCACTGGCGCAAAACCCTAGCCCATGAGCACAGCATCCCAAGCAGTCTTGAAGGCAGAAGCAGTCATGCCGAGGTTCAGCTCGTTGAACTGGGCTTCATGGAAAATCAGCTTGGAAGATTGCTGGTCCCATTCAGCAATGCGAGTGCTATCCACCCATACAATTCCCCGGTGGTAATTGCGCGCGAACCTCTCCTTGTGGGCAACCATGTTGGTGAGTAGGGTACGCCAAATCTTGCGGATGGCATGGTCTCGGGCTCTTTCTTCTCGAGTCTTGTTGGGGTGGCAATAGACTTTGGTGTTGTTGACCTGGGTCGGGTTTTTGTTGTCATAGCTTTTGAGGAAATCCATCATCTCATCTTCGTCATCAAACTCCATGAATGCCATGGAACACCTTGGGCCGGGGGTGGAGATCTTGACATTGATATTCATGAGGGAGTCAACCGTTTTCATGAAATCCTGCATGTCTTTCTTGATGTTCTGGCTCATGGAGTCTCTATCCCATCCTGTCGCGACAGCAGTGCGCAAGCGTCTTTGCTCCTCATCCTCTGTGACCCGAGCACCTTGACTCCGAGAACGGGTGCTGGATGTTGGGGGGGCTCTTGGTGTTGTTCTGGATACTTCAAGGGCTTGCAATCGATCCTCCAAGTCTTTGATTTTCATCTCCATGCTTTGAAGGGCAGTCTTTGTCTCTTCTGAGCTCTTCTTTGCAAGATCAGCGGACTCTTTTGCTTCGTCACATTTTGAACCAAGAGTGTTTTTCATGTCTCGCACTTCTTTCAACAAATCATTTGCCCAGGTTGGTGTCGGAGGGTCTTCAGGTTTGTGGTGCTTTTTGGGAGGTCCGTCTTGCTTGGAGGGGCTTGCCGCTTGCTTCGCCATATCAAAATGAATAAGCAATCTAAATTTAACTAAAACCTTGAGACTTGAGCCAACTGATTGGCCTACGTTGTCCTACTGATGGCTGCACACATGTAACCAGCATCATCAATGATTGATCCTCACCCGTTATGAATCGTTGGTACTGGTTTTACCGGTACCGGTGTGTTTTTTCTATGGTGTCATTCGCACAACCATGCATATCCACGTGTGGATTAGCAGAGTATAATACGAATGATTGGTAGGTCCTACCCCTGTTGAGCATACGTCCCTGTTAACTATGGGTAAGCTAGCACAGTGATTGACAGGTTATACAGTAATTTTTATCATGGCTATATAGTTAGACATGGTCACTTGCCAGTTGCCGATTACTGGACGCGTGACCATATGGTTGCAACCCTGGTTGATCGGCATGTCACCTGTTGAGTGACCACTGTTGACCCTTGATAAGTCAGCCATGGTATGCAAGTTTTTCATTCTCCATGTGCTGCTTACCAGTCTTTTGATGGTTTCTTAAAATGGTGGGCATCCCAAACATGTTTGGTTTATTACTGTGGGTGACTAGTAAACTGGATCATAACTGAGGTACGCCTATGATTTGAGAAATCCCCATATAATCCATTCATACATAGTGGCACCTCCAAAATCAATGGTTAAGTATTTTTTTTTGTGGTGGCGCATTGGTTACCTATGACTTGAGGAACTATTAGCCACTATCAATGATCATAAACACATATATCTACAACAATATTGCTGTGGGTCAAAACCCTTATATAGTCCCCCTGGTTCCCATCATTAACCAGCAAGTTTTCCCTATTATTTTTGCTGATGATCCCCCATGAAATCGGTTGATTAATAGTGACCCAGAGCCATTTATAGTTGATATATATATATATATTCTATTCCCTATAGTTGTCAGTTCTCATCCCCTATTGTTAACCATTTATCCGCTAGTTAACCATTGCTGTTGGTTGGTTAATGTTAGCCATTAACCAATGATAGGTTAATATTAGGTTAATATTATTAGCCATTAACCAGTGATAGTTAATATTAATTAACCATTCATTAACCAGTATACCAGTTAATATTTTCCATCTATCCGTTAATTAACCACTGATGCTTGGCACGCCATCGCCAAGGCTCAGCTTTGAAGATCTCCAGTGGCAGCAAACCCCAGGAGTCGTCTGGAGCTTCCCAGCCGCCACGCGGAGGTTCTTCGACGCCCAGCGGGGCCTTGGTGCCGCAAGGGTGTGGTGAATCAGCTGGGAATGACTGGTTTAATAAATGGGCAATATAGTGGAAAATTGATAATACCTGATAATAACCACATATTAAATAAAGCTAATAGTTTAATCATGGGCAATATAGCAATGGTTAGTCATGAAAATGGATCATACATGATAATAACCACATATTAGTACTTGATGATGGATGACTGTTCTCCAGCAGGAAATCCTTCCAAGACGTTTGGCAAGACGGAATGATGGATGATACTAATATGTGATTATCATCTTAGTTTTTCAAGATTCACTCGGATTGTCACTTCAAGTGATCAGATTTGTTCTTCCCTTTTGATGGTTTCTCAAGATGTGGGACCCCCAAAATAAATAGTTGGTGAATGGCTATAAACGGTGAATCAACAAAATGATGTGGGGTCCTCCATTTTGAAAAACACCATGTATTGGTTAATAACGGGTGGTCTAGTACATATAGTTTTTAGCCGAGCCAGTCTGATAAAAATGTTGGTTCATCAAGTGTTCATTATAGTCATAGAATTGCTATAAAACCTATACGGTTGCTGAACCACCCCTATGACCTCTACAAGGCAGCTTAACTAACCTCCATAACCAAACAGCAGTTGCCAGAAGCAAAAATCATAGGATAGTAATAGAACGCACAATTCCCACCCTTTGCCCGGAGGGCAAAGGGTGGGAATTGCTTATTATCAACCATGGATGTTGGTATCGTATGGGAATGATGGTGCCATCATGTTTTTATTATAGGATCTAAGGGGCCACCAGCACAAAACCATCATGTTCTCATCATAGGATCTAATGGGCCACCCCCACAAAACCATCATGTTATCATCGTAGGATCATATGCGCCAGCCCCACAAAACTATCATGTTATTATCATCGGATCATATGGGCCAGCCCCGCAAAAGCATCATGTTATGATCGTAGGATCATATGGGCCAGCCCCACAAAACCATCATGTTATCATCATAGGATCATATGGGCCAGCCCCGTAAAACCATCATGTTCTCATCATAGGATCTAACGGACCACCCCCACAAAACCATCATGTTATCATCGTAGGATCATATGCGCCAGCCCCACAAAGCCATCATGTTCTCATCATAGGATCATATGGGCCAGCCCCACAGAACCATCATGTTCTCATCATAGGATCATATGGGCCAGCCCCACAAAACCATCATGTTATCATCGTAGGATCATATGGGCCAGCCCCACAAAACCATCATGTTATCATCATAGGATCATATGGGCCAGCCCCACTAAACCATCATGTTCTCATCATAGGATCATATGGGCCAGCCCCACTAAACCATCAAGTTGTCATCATAGGATCATATGGGCCAGCCCCGCAAAAGCATCATGTTATGATCGTAGGATCATATGGGCCAGCCCCACAAAACCATTATGTTATCATCATAGGATCATATGGGCCAGCCCCACAAAACCATTATGTTATCATCATAGGATCATATGGGCCAGCCCCACAAAACCATCATGATGATGATGATGATGATGATGATGATGATGATGATGATGATGATGATGATGATGATGATGATGATGATAGGGGACGATGATGATGATGATGATGATGATGATGATGATGATGATGATAGGGGACGGGTCCCGTTGTCGTGGCGTCCACGGGCAAAGGGTGGGAATTGGTCGTAATAGAAGAATATATATAGAACACAATGGTATGGCAAATGCCTACCCTCTCTCTCATAGATTTCTATTGTATGTTGCAATACAGTGGCATATAACAGTTACGTGATTACCTGACACAATGTGCACATAGATGCATGATGATGCATGCTTTTACCTCAACACATCTTGCCTGCACACACACACACGCATATGTACCATGCACACATGGCAATATATGGATCTAATACATGCAAATATGTATCTTGTATTATTTATTCTATATATAGTTTATTATATAAACAACTTGATGAGTAATTATAAGTATCTATACATATGTGATCATATGTGTGTATGACTGACAGTTGCATCTGAGGCGCTTCCGCCGTGAAGGGACAGTCATCATCTGCCAGGACCATTCTCCATCGCTGAGTGCCTACAGGGACGTGGCTGCCGTCACCATCCCTCCCTTTAAAGGTATAGGATGTATAGGTTCCCGGATGGCCTGACGGTTCCCGGATGGTTCCCTGATTGTTCCCGGATGGTTCCCGGATGTTTCTCTGATGATTCCCTCCTGAACCAGGGTTTCAGAGGACAGCAAGAACGACCGATCTCACCATCACTTTTGTCGAATGGCCACAGAAATTCTTTCCGCACACCGGAAAAAATGGAAAAAGGCTGGAAGCACGGGTTCTCTTTGTCAATCTCAACATCCCAGTAGCACCTGGGTCGAAGAGAATCTTCTGCCCTTGCTCGCCTCCGACCAATCAACCGGCGTCAACCAGTAGAGTTTCAGAGTGTGGTGGATAGTCCGCGGAGGTGTGGATAGTCCGTGAGGTGTGCAACTGTGTGCGCATTCTAGGTACAAGTTCGGATTTTTTCAATATTGCTTATGGGTTGTTGCAGTATTTCCCGTCTGTCGGCTTCATGGCCCAAAAATGAAATACCGAAATAGCGATCCAAACCATCCCATTTCTGCGTGTGAAATGGTAGATGTCACCGCTCCGCATCAAGCTTCGTCCCGAAACCCAGCAGAAAATAGCAGACCTTGATAGAGCGGCATATCGGCATGTGCGCCCACGCGCTCATACTTCCCGGCCACCTTTGCTGGCCCGGTCACACGCACAGCATAGGACCTGCGAAGCCGGAGAATGGCTTGGTGCGGCGTCATGTCACTGGCGGCCAGAAGCGGAAAAGTTCGTGGGAATTTGCTACTTACATCTACTTACCTCTCTCTCCAACGCACTCTCCCAGGTCCCTCTTCTCACATCTACATAGTTCATCATATTTCATGCTATTTCTTACTTACTTGTTCCTTGGATTTCCTTGGCAATCTTGGTGTACCCAGCCATGCCTCTGCGTTTTGGGCACCTCCCTGTACTTACTGGCGGCGACCAGTCGCTGCACGTGCTTCTTCAGGTTCACCTCCCCATGAATCTGGACCTCCTGTGCCAGTCCCAACAGGTCTGGATGGGTCTGGCAGAATGGCTGCACCCACGAAAGCAATTACTTGTTGTGCAGCGCCTTGGCTGTGCAACAACGTAAAGCCATTCAGACCACATGCCGTACACGTGCCGCAGCAGGACTGCTTTTTGCTGTGCCCGGGGTCGCAGGCAGTCGCAGGTCTCTGAGCGACTCAAACTGCACGGGGGCCATCTCCTTCTAACAACGCAGTTTCCGAATCGTTGCATCTCCCAACAAACGAGAATTGATGACAATCGTGGACAAAGCATAGGATGGCATAGGGGTCCCAGGGCTTCTTGATACATTTTGGAACTATTCATCAAGGTCATCTGAAAAAAGCCCCAGGCAGCATTCATGCTGTCAGGATGTTGGCAGGGGAGACACACTTCGGCGTGGAAGCTCCAAGCACCATCGCACCAATCTACACAAGATAGAACATTCTAGAACGAACACTCCAAAAGGCATCCAAAGGCTCACTACCAACTGCCATCTGCGGCAGGAGGAACCTGGGGTGCAACACTTGATAGAATCTGACGGGAATGAGGGTGATTCAAAGCAAAGCCGAAGTAAAGTACTATTCTGACTGCACTTGCTGGGGCGTAGGTAACCATGGGTACCCTTGAAATGCTCAAACGAGTCACCCCGCATTACTTGACAGGACATCTTCGGATGGCCTCAGTCGGCCTTGCTCTTGGGGAGCGTTGCCAGCATGAAGAGCAAAAGACAGCAAATCACCTCAAGCGACAGCGTCCCACCATGAGCAAACAACTGAGTGCATGAACGGAACCAAGGAAGGGGACATCACATACAGCAGCGTTGATATTTTTTGAATAACCTTATTGGTGATAGCCGAGACGAAAGGTCTTCCAGAGAAGCGCTAAGCAGATACGTCCACAAGGCACCGCACCACTTGGCTTTTCCATTTGCAGGCTATACGGTAACTGTTCCAAAGCAATTCTCTTAGCTGAAGGAAATAAACTCATGCGCACTCACATGATTGATGCCTGCGCCCTCTCGAGAGACTTGTTATATAAAAGATTTTTTGCGCTAGGAAGGCTTCCAGCAATTACTGTACGGACTCTTATCCCAATCTGACACTCCATCCTGATGGCGCCAGTTGACTGATGAATGCCAAACTGCCAATCCTTGGAGGCTTAAATTTGCAGGAAGTGTGGCTATCCATTGCGAAACCTCTCTTCTCTCAACGTACAATACATCCTGCCGACGGCTCACTGTGAGGAAAATCGTGCCGAAGCTGTAGAAACCCAAAAGGCCACTTATCATCGGCACCACGAAGCCCAAAACGATTTCAAAGTAGGCTGAAGCCTGGCATGGTGAGCCATGTGACTGTAGCGATCAGCATTTTGCTGCACTGTTTGAGATTTGGGTTATGGAATGTCATGGGAGGTTTCACCTACCAGCTCCCAATTGCAGTTGGAGATCTGCATTGATGAATGATGGGCATACGTGGCATACGTAGGTGTACCGATGTACATCGTACACACAACGAATCCTGTTGGTCGTCGAAGCCTAGGAAGCGCCTGCTGCAGGGTTCCTTTCTCCTCGCTGGAGATGATTCCATCAAAAAGTTTCCTCACGGTCGCTGCACTGGTCACGGTCCAGGTCCAAACCAACAGCTTCAACAAGGAACCGAACAAAGCCTAAGCGAACCATGTGCCAATTGCAATGGACAGAAATGATCGGAAAATATCAGAAATGTAGATGCAAGATGCACCGCCAACCTGAAATTTTGCCTGAAAATCTGCTCCAAAACAGTGCATGTGAAATCTTGAAGAAATTCCTTCCGCGAATCAGATAGGAAACATGGTGTAAAATTGGGATTTCGTCGACCTGCCTGCCAAAATCCAAACACAAGAATCAAGGAACATCAAGGAATAAGGATGAATAAGGCTCTTCCAGTGTCAACATTTGTGGCAATGAAAGGCACCACGCATTGCCAAGTGTCCAAATTAGAGGTGTGGAGGCGTATTTAAGAGTGGCCGCACAGAAGGTGGCCATCATGAGCGATCTGAAGCTTTCCTTGGAACAAGTGGGCTGTGTAAAGCTTGGCAAGGTGTCAAATGCAACTAAGCAGCCCTTATTCTTTCTGATACATCCAACCAACAGAGAGTCTAATAGAAACTGTATTATGATCGTTGGATTTGAACACCATATTTAGTTGCATGGTTACAAGAATTAAATTGCCCCAAAAATGAATAAGTTCTATTCTTTCAATTTCTTTGGTGTCCATCTAAGTACCGAGCTCCGGTCATGTTCACAGCTCACAAGGACCTGCAATGCGGTTGAGTTGCACATAGGATCTCCATGGCGAAAAGAAGCCAACAAAGGAAGATCAACAGCACCTCAGCGGAATTCAACACAGCCTGAGCAGTTGGCACAGACCTTGGAAGTCCTGCCAAGACACGATGAAGAAACGGTTCGTGGGCTGCGCTGCCAAAGTTTCAGACATCCCAGTTCCCACTACGCCTGGCGCTGCCATGGCTTCCCAGATTCAAAGTCGTGATGGTCACATTGAACCGATGCGGTTTGTGAGGCCACCATGGTTTTGGGAGGCTGCAAGGCATTGCGACTACGCATGGCAATGCATTACAATGCTGCAAGAAAGATGGCTCTATGTCACCTGGCAACCCAACAGGAAGCCTCCGAAAGTGGCCAAAAAGTTCAGCTGGGACCAACTCCACATGTCCTCTCAAGGAGCAACAAGCTGAAGCAACGAGCCGAAGAAGCTGAAACTCATCATGTTTCTAGCAACATTCAACGCCTCGGAGCGTGCGATCTACTGGAAATGACGCAACTTGATGCCAAGGTGCAAACTGCAGGTATCAAAAATTGAGTCTCTTGACGAAAAATATATGCAAAATTGCACAGCCACGCAACGAAATACAAGGAGACCAATGTCATCACTACGTCCACCTACGGTACTCAACTACTCTCAAATATATTGTACATTCAAACCTCTTCGCCGCCCTTGACCACACAAATGTATACAGGTGTCACATAGTCACGGTCCAGCCCGTGGCCAAAGGTAAAGCTAAGACCGCGATCAGTGATGGAAGGCCCCAAGAGCGTCTCTCGACAAATGTTGCGAGCGACCTGGCACGGTGCAGCCTGGGAATCTGCTGTAAGTCTGCAGTGGCACATCATCAACTTTGTCAAGTGCAGTGGATGCTGGCAGCCAACCTGCCTGTAGGAGCAAACATGCAAAGCAAAGTCTGATGTTGGGGGATTTCAAATCCTTGAAGTTCCAACTGGGAGGAGCTTCCTGCTCGGTGGATGCCTCAGCCAGAAATCAGATCACCCAAGGTCACCCGATCCAGCAAATTTCAAGGTGCCACTTGTGACCCTTGGAATCCCTTGGACCCTTCTGCCCTTCTGCTGGCGATCAAGCCCTATCCACTTGGCACATCTTGGCATGCCATGGATGTTTGACACGTTTTGGACTGTTTTTCAGCAGGCGGAAGAAGTAAGGATTCCAAGTTTCTGTAGTCCACAATGGCTAAAGATAGTTAAAGGGGGCTAAAGATAGTTAAAGGGTCTTCTGTTGGATTGACTGTTTTTCAAAAACTATTAACTACTATTACAGTACCCATAAATCGCATGATAAGTACACATCAAAAAACCAGCAGCAAAAACCACCTTGCCACGTGCAATTTGACGAAGTTCGCCAGTGCCAGGGGGCGGGGCTTGGCAACTTTAGCAGCAAGGGAAAGATCGCTGCCATAACGAACAAGCCCCAAGCCTGCAACGAGGCACTGCGCTCTGCTAGGGAGCATCCGCACCCAAACAGCCATGATTCATTGCGAGCATCCAGGGACACCTATCCTAAAAGCAACTAGAGATTATGTGAAATCATTAACTTGCCGAGCTTTCCTCAGGAAAACAAACTTCGGTGCAAGACTTACTAGCAGCAACTCCAGGAATGTCCCGTGGGCTGCCGTTCACATTGGGCAGTGATGTGAAACGGTAGGGTACTGGGTTTCTTCTTCATGATGATGTTGCTGCTCGGTCCCAGTCCAACAAGCAGCAGGGATCCCAACGCAAGTGACTGTTCTACATGTGACATTCATTAGCATGTGTATGGGTACCATAATCCCATGTCCCCATCAGCAGCTGGCCGCCCGGGCAACCTGCCTGTGATTGCCACAAGTCCTTGAAGACAATGCTGCCCAGCAGGAAGCCTACATGTACAAACACCCCAAGGCAAGGTCGTGGCATGTGGTGTTGGGCGTCAAGAAGGAATGGCTATGACAGTCAGAAGTCTTGATTGATTTGCCTGCATCGTATCTATGGGCCTTTTTGTGGATTCACTTTAACGTTGGTTAACTGCTTTGCGAGCAAATCATAGACAAAACCATCGGAACATCTCTGAGAACAGCTGGTGCACCAGTGGCTAGCGGTCAATGATGCTTCACTGATGGGTCAAAACTGCAAATGCTTGATGGTAGTGAGGTAGTGATGATGGCTGACCAATGGGTGCTTTACGCCGGTCACAATGATGAGTAGGTGGCCATGGGTGGCCTTAGTTCACGATACTCAAAAAACTATATATATATATATATAAATATAAAAAATGCCAAATGATCGTCATAGATGGTCAAGCCATGGTTTGTTTGCCCGCCCCCACCTCCAAGCGCACCAAGAGCTGGGAAGATGATACGCGTTTGAAACCAGGTGCCCTGTGGGGGCGCACCGCCAGGGCCGAGGAAAAGTCAGGAAGCGGTGCGACTTGGTTGGTGGGGCAGATGTTCTCATAGGAAACCACCATAAACATCCATAAACCATGCTATTTTGCAGGTTTTATAGGTTTCCCTCTCTCTCTCTCTCTCCATCGCCATCCCGAAGGTCCAGCTATGCTGAGGGCGAGCTGTTGGCCCAATCCAACGGAGCCCCCTTGTGAGGCAAGATTGGTTTTATAGGTTTTGGTCGGGGGGTTATTTTCAGGGACTATCCCATCATAAACCATCATTTTATTCAGGCGGGGGGAGGGGGTATCAGGAGCTATCCCACCTTTTGAATCAACCATACTGTTCGGCATGATCCCCTGCTTCAATCTGAACTGATTGCTGATATTGGCTGGATTGATCCCGGATCAAAGATGCTGAAACTTGTTTGCACAATCCTAGCAGTGTCCAATGGCTCCTTCTCAGCGTCGGAAGCTTTTGCCATGACCATCACGTCCTGCAAATCGCACTATGACAGCTGCAACCTATCCTCCCCATCAATACCTGTCAGCTATTCTTGATCTCCCCTTCAGAATGACTATTGCAGGCCGGTGGTTTTTCTCTGATTGACAACGTGTCAGTGTAAGGACGTGATCAGCCAAACTCTGCCATGGTCAAACCAGTGTCGACCATTGTGAAGCTGTGACACTTCTTAGCCCCTCTCCCCCAAAGGATATTGAACGATACCCGGCGCCAAATCCCTTCCTCACAAGGCGTCCTGAATGTATTGGAGGGCACAAGTGACGGCCGCAGTGGTGGTTGTGAAGCCCCAAATCATCACAAGCAGCGAGTCCTGAGAGACTCGCTTGTGGATCAAGGGAAACATTGAATCTGCCATCAAGACATGGGTTTGTTCAAAAACTGATCTCTCTCTCTATCGCCATCTGGGTAGTTCAGCAGTTCTTATCATATGTTTCATCATTCAGAACATGGCCGTACATTGGCTATCATTGATGGCCAGTACGTACCACCAATCACAAACAAAATCAAACACCCCCACATCAATGAACAACCGCCCATGTTCAAATTGCGTGGCGGATCATCGGATCATGGCCGGCTATGCAGAGTCGCAGCTTCCTTCTGCATCCTTTGCTGCTCCTATCCTCGACTTTGCTGGCTTCCAAGCGCTTCCAAGTGTCGATGAATAATGCCATGGCAAGGCCAAACAGCATCGCACCTGTGCCTTGGACATGCCAACATGGAATGGTCAATCATAGCCATGAACAGCACAAAATCAACAGTCCAAAGGAGTCCAAAGGCGTAGAAGTCTGCGTTTTGCAGCTTTGCATTTGCTCTTTCTCCATGTTGCATGATTGTGTGAGTTTACATGTCTATTTCCAGCGTTGTGATGACTTTCGTATTTTCTTAACCATGGAGTGCTATTATCGATCACCATTGGTACAGTCATCAATGATCATAAGTATGCAGTATACACCATTGCTGACTTGGTTTTAATGAGGGATTCTAAAAGGAAAAGGTTGAACGCATGTTTTTTTTCTACTTCAGGGTGTGAATCTAATATTAGGATGTTTCTTCCTGTAGCTCTCTCTCTCTCCACCGCCATCTGCAGTTCACCATTTTTGAACAGGTTTGAAGAAGGGATTCTAAAAGGAACAGGCTGAACACCTGTTCTTTCTAATTAGGTAGGTACGGGTAGGGTATCTTTCCTGCTGGGGCTTTTCACAATTCTTGAATGGATTTTACAAAGTATTTTAAGAGGATATTGCGAGGCTGTAAACAAAACATGCTTTCTTGATAGTCTGCTTAAAATTCAGTCAGCTACACGCTACCAAAAGAGCATGCACGGAGCGGCGACTCCTATTTTTGTCTGTGCGGGGCGTGGCTGTGAGGTACTCACCACACCACACCAGACAAACCATGTCAGATACTTCGATCGACACGGTCCCCCTGGGTGGGCGGGAGGGCTAACTGAGTGATGGAACCAACTTGAGCCATTACGGCACATGGTACCAACAACGCTAACCCTACGTTCTTTCGAACATGCGAGTCAGCTACACGCTACCAAAAGAGCATGCACGGAGCGGCGACTCCTATTTTTGTCTGTGCGGGGCGTGGCTGTGAGGTACTCACCACACCACACCAGACAAACCATGTCAGATACTTCGATCGACACGGTCCCCATAAATTAGGAGTATCCAAAACAAAAGAATTAATTAGGTGATCTAGCATTAATTAGGTAGGAGCTACCATGTCCACAGCAGAGGCAGCTACCCAATCTTTTCCAGCACTCGAAATGAAAGCATGCCTAAGAGATGCTGCACAAACTATGTACTGCTTCCTGTACAGGCGTACCGACGTCGAAGTGCTGAGAGGAGCTCTCGGATCCAGTCGAAGTTCACTTCTTGCCATATGGTGTCCATTGCCCCCATTCTTCTTCGTTGATCCTGCTCGGCGGAGGAGGATACGGAGGCTGCTTTGGTGAAAACTTCGGTGGGGTGCACGGAGCTGCTGATGGATGAACCGGATCGGCTCCCTTGCCTTGATTCCAGCTTTGATGAGCTGGAGCAGCTCCTTTGCC